>OVAN01012166.1:0-13985 GCA_900406275.1 Anastatica hierochuntica | reverse complement strand
TGAGATCTTCATCTTCATCGGAATCAATACCAAAGATAGCAACCGGAGGACACTGAGGACCCATCATATCCTCATCTTCATCAGAAACTTTGTCACTCCGAGATCCTTTTGGTGGCGGCGGCGTTGTCCTACGACTACACCATCATCGAGAGGAATTGAGAGACGCGGTGGGAAGGTGAGAATCCAAATTAAGAAACCATGAAGCTATTAGATTGAAGAAGATGGCATGTTATATAATTTATTTGGGAAACAAATAAAACGCATTGTGATGAATGTTAAAGAAGAGAGATCGAATATCCTAAACTGATAAAAGAAAGAAACAGAAACGATAGGAAGAAGATGGGAAGAGGGATGATGTAATGATGACTGACGTGGCAATTTTAGATAGCAATGAGTTTTTAGAATCTGATGTGACAACATATTAGAGTTGATTTTTAAGATGAGGTGAATAACTTAAGGAACTCCAAATAACTCCTTTTAAATAGTTAGATTACCTTTTTCTCACCACTATAACAATTTATCTTCTTTGACCAAAGAAAAAAGCAACTATTACTTTTTGCATATAAAATTGTGCTCAAGTATAAAAAGGGATCATGAATCTGTCCATATTAAAGAGAATACGGACCAAAAATATTTATTACCAATTTAATTCCAAAACTTTCTCTTTAACCGAACCTTAATAATGTAGGATCATGTTTAAGACTGATAATCAATGACGTGGCAACCATTAAGTCATAAAACAATAAAGACAATAAAAGACGACAGGTAAGGCGTTTCTCGTTGACTGATACGTGTTTAACAAAAACGGCAAGACGTTTAAAATTACAACGAAACAAATGAATCCTATTGGCTAAAGCACGTCACGAGACAAACGAAATACATGTCTCCCCTACACGCGCCGACTTAATGAAAGCGCGTGGCGCTGAAATGTCAAAATGACAAAAAAAAGTCTGCAACTTTTTTGCTTAATTTGAGCCGATCTTTAGATACATACAACAATGGTGTTTTGAGGAGTTTTTAGACAAGACAACAGAAAGAAAAACTGTTCATTGTGAGAAGATTTGTTGACCCAATTTGAGATTTTTTTGGTTTTGTAACTCTGTTTGTTAACAATGGGGAAAGGAGCAATCAAAGAAGAAGATAGAGAAAAGAAGAGACGAACATGGCGATGGCCTTTAGCGACTTTGGTTGTTGTGTTATTAGCAGTTGCTGTAAGCTCTAGGACGTCTTCTAATGTCGGTTTCTTCTTCACTGATCGAAATTCTTGCAGCTGTTCACTTCAGGTTTTAGATTCTTCATCTCCTTTTGCTTTAGTTTGATGATCATTTTTGTTGGGTTTTGAGAGAAATGTTGAAGAATTGTGAATTGGTCAACAAGATTTGATTTTTGTATCTTTTGATGACATTGTTGATCCTAAAGCTTGGATCTTTTCCTTGAAATGTGCTAAGAGTTTTGCATGGAGGATGTGTTTGTCGTTAAGATTCAATCTTTCAATGGACTTGTGTTGATTAGTATTATGATTTTTTGGATATACAGGGAAGTGGTAAATACAAAGGTTTGATTGAAGATTGTTGCTGTGATTATGAAACTGTTGACAATCTCAATAGCGAGGTTTTGAATCCGTTGCTTCAAGATCTTGTTACAACCCCGTTCTTTCGTTACTTTAAGGTCAGTAATGCTTTTAGAATCTGTTGATTATGTGAGCATTGGTGTATATGTGCTTTTCTTTGATGTTACTCTTTCTAAATGGCTAAAGTTCTAGTCCATTTAATGTATGTGGTGATAGGTTAAACTGTGGTGTGATTGCCCGTTCTGGCCAGACGATGGAATGTGTCGGTTGCGTGATTGCAGCGTCTGTGAATGTCCTGAAAATGAGTTCCCAGAACCGTTTAAAAGGCCATATAATATTGCGGGTCTTCCTTCTGATGATCTGATTTGTCAAGAGGGAAAACCTCAGGCAGCTGTTGACCGTACTATAGATAACAGAGCATTCAGAGGTTGGGTTGAAACCAAAAATCCATGGACGCATGACGATGACACAGATAGCGGTATGCGATCACCAAAAAGACTCCAAGAACATCTTCTTTCGATAGTGATAGATTATAAAATGAGCATTTGATTCCAGTTGGTCTTAGTTTGTCTATGTGTTGATGGTTTGAATTGGCTTATGACCAGGTGAGATGACTTATGTGAATCTGCAACTAAACCCGGAAAGGTATACTGGTTATACTGGACCTTCGGCTAGAAGGATTTGGGACTCCATATATTCGGAGAACTGTCCAAAATGTGAGTTTGTTTCTCCGTTCGCACCATATTGGTTTTCTGGAACAAAGGCTTGTTATATGATGGGTAAAATGATTTCTGCAGATTCATCAGGGGAGACATGTCCAGAGAAAAAGGTTTTGTATAAACTGATATCCGGTCTTCATTCTTCGATCTCAATGCACATAGCTGGTGATTATCTACTTGATGAGTCACGTAACCAGGTTTGTGTTTCTGAGGAAATGATAGACAATTCAAACAATACGAATGTATTATTGTCATGGCTGACATGTTTCCATTGAAATGCAGTGGGGACAGAATATCGAGCTGATGTATGATCGTATTCTCAGACATCCTGATCGTGTTAGAAATATGTATTTTACGTATCTCTTTGTGCTACGTGCTGTAACCAAAGTGAGTAACTTCTTTGCAAGTCGGTCTTTTGGGAGTTTTGACATGTCTCTCTGAATAATCAATCCATTAGCCTTTAGGACTGAATTTAACAATGTTTTTATTCAGGCAACAGCATACTTGGAACAGGCAGAATATGACACAGGCAACCATGCCGAAGATCTGAAAACACAGTCCTTGATTAAACAGTTACTGTACAGTCCGAAACTCCAAACAGCGTGTCCTGTTCCATTTGATGAAGCTAAGTTGTGGCAAGGTCAAAGTGGACCGGAATTGAAACAGCAGATCCAGAAACAATTTAGAAATATAAGGTTCGTCTTACTTTTCCTCCGAAAATGACAATCATGGCGAATATGATTTTATTTCGACAAATGTTGAGAGAGTGGATTGCGTAAATATGTGTTGCAGTGCACTGATGGATTGCGTAGGTTGTGAAAAATGTCGGCTTTGGGGGAAACTTCAGGTTCAGGGTTTAGGAACAGCATTGAAAATTCTCTTCTCTGTTGGAAATCAAGACAAGGATGACCAAACAGTGAGTTTCTTAACATGTATACATATGCATTGTTTTGGCATACGGATACGATGATCTGAAGTCTTTCTCTTTCTTTTTTCAGCTGCAACTGCAACGGAATGAGGTGATTGCACTTGTGAATTTACTTAACCGTCTCTCTGAGTCAGTTAAAATGGTCCATGATATGGGACCTGACGTGGAGCGGCTAATGGAGGATCGGATAGCTAAGGTATCAGCTAAACCCGGCAGATTAAGAAGAATATGGAACTTAGCTGCTTCTTTTTGGTGAATTAACTGTCTAGCTTTTTAGGCATTAATGCTGAATCAATGCAGAAAAAAGATGGATAGTCATCGTTGAAACAAAGTAAGAAAAAAAATCGTTATAGAAACTAATACAAAAGATTTTGCTAAAAAGAAACAGATCATAGAGAATAGAGATTCTTGAGGTAAGAGTCTATACCGATACAGAAACTAGTCGGAAGAAACAGTAGTTGATACTTTCAAATGCATGGGTGTCCCGGTAGAGAACCTACTCGTCTTGCACATCATACTTACTCTGTTGCTTCTCGCCATATCTTGAGAAGGTACATTCTATGTCTTAGATTTCGCAAAAACCATTTCCAAAGTTCCGAAACAGAAAGAATGCACAAACTCACGAAACACGAATCCATCTATACAATAGGATCAATCAAATCCACAACACGCACACACGGGAAGATGATAAAATATCAATCATCCTCCAACAAATTTAGTTGTATGAGAAAATTAAGTCATCAGGTCAGAGAAATAAATCACAGTTTAGTAGTTCAGATCCATCTCTCTTTCTCCTTCTGCATTTGTTTCAGTGGTGTCTCCTTAAGACCAGCCTTACGAGCATTAGTTAGAAGAACTCTATGAGCTAACTTTCCTCTGCTTCCTATAGACAACCTAACTTTCTCCATCCCTACATTAATGCCACCTCTTCTTA
Source organism: Anastatica hierochuntica (assembly GCA_900406275.1). Classification (NCBI taxonomy): domain Eukaryota; kingdom Viridiplantae; phylum Streptophyta; class Magnoliopsida; order Brassicales; family Brassicaceae; genus Anastatica; species Anastatica hierochuntica. The sequence continues at coordinate 9,834 of OVAN01012166.1, read as the reverse complement.
AAGGTTGATGTTTCGGGTTAGATTTTGTTTGCATTCTCTTTTGCATGCTTCGTCTCAGTATGCTGCTCAGCATCTTCCCGTTACTTCTATGCAACTTAGGACTGACACAGAGCACTTGGTTAGTGATGCTCTTTTCGTCGGGCGAATTTGTAACACCTTGGCGTGATGGCCTTAATGGCGAAGTTGATGTAACTGGGAGGAATGGCATTGGGGCAAGAGTGCTCCTTCTCGGTGCTGGAGCTGGTAGAATACGTTTTGGACAAACGGAGAATCTTCCTGTTCTCTTTGGTATTTGCAACCGTTCAGCCATTCCTGGGTTGTTCTCCTTCTCATTGAGGTCATTGTACTTGAGACCACCGTTAGGTAAAGGAGGTAGAACGTAGCTGGTGGTGGTATCCGAGAGTGGTGGTCGGGTTAGATTCACCATTTCTTTCGAAGGTGATGTTTCGTTTGGGTTCTTGTTGCTTCCCAGCAGTATGTTTGCCAGAGGTGGCCTCTTTGATGCGTTGTTTTCGTCTTCGGTCTGTTGTTTTGTCTGCTGTTCAGCAATCTTGGTGTCTACATGCTGACGAGCCAGCTTCCTCTCTACCAGAAGTTGCGATTCAAGTTCCTTAATCTAAGCAAAGAAAGAGCAATATGTGATGGTTTCGCAAGATGAAAAATGTTATTAACCAGCGTTGTTCTTGTGGTTATGGCGAGTTTTGTTTTACCTTTTCTTGAAGGGTTTTGTTCTTAGTGTCTCGTTCCTTAATCTTAGCTTCTAAACCTAACATTGTTTCCTCCATTTTCCTCATCTGTTCGTCTTTCCCCTTCATATCTTGCTTCCATTTCTCAACCTAATAAAGAAGTAACACAGCTCGGAACAATACATGAATGATTTGGTAACACAAATATGTGGGAGATGTATCATCTTACCATTTGCTTGTATTTTAAGAGTTCAGTATTGTCTAGCTGTTTCTTTGCAGGCCCCAACTCTATCCCTCTTACTCTGCTAGCAAAGTTCAGTGAGCATAGTGTCTCGCTCAAATCCTTCTCGTTAGGACTGATTTGTACGAACATGAGCGTCTTCGAATCTCCTCCTGTTAAACATACCAGTCAGTTTTCACGACTTCATAGTAAGGTCCAAAACAAAACAATATTGATTGCTGCTTTGAGAACAAAGTTAAGTACCTAGAGAATCCTGAAGTAAGTGTGTGAGCTTTGAATTTCTGCAAAAGGTAATGCAAACCAAACGACAAGTTGAATGATTGAATGGTGACTGTAATAGTAAACTTTTATGTAACTCAAGGAAAGTAGATGATCTTATCAACCTGAAAGGAACGTGAGAGCTTTTGTTAGCGAGAGCGAATATGACATCCCCAAGAGCAGATAATGATTTGTTGATGTTTTGGGTTTCCTTGAGCCGTTCTCCTTGCACTTCTGTCTTTGCAACCCGTTCGCTTCCTGCTAAATCAACTAACCATAGTTTGCTCTTTGTGCATTCTCCATTCAACAAATTCTCTCCTTTCACCATCACGCAATGAATGCTGAGCAAAAAGAAGAGAAGACGCTACATTTAGATAGCTGATGACCAGAGAATAAGAGATTTGAACTACAAATCAGGTGTGATTCAGACCAGTGAGATCGGCTGCTGTGCTCATTGGCTGTCGTTTTCCCAACAGCTCTTGCATTACTTCCTGTTTTCAACACATTCCAAACCTCATCTATGCTTTTCACGCGTGCCTCAACCAATCCTGGTACATGGTGGTTTCCTTCACTCACCTGCCTTATCTCAAACCTACAAAGAACAGTGATAGCAGAAACCATTTTTCTGAAAGTTACTCATAGTCCTTGCTGAATCACCAAGTTATAATCAACTAGAATAAAGAACCATGAAGCTTGCATGCTATATACCTTTTCAGTGCAGAAGCATTTTGTGAAGCTGGGGCCAACAAATCTCTTATTTGCTCGTTGTAAACTTCCAAGACACTGACCGAGATCTCATAATTGTAGCGGTTTTCTCGCTCTTTCGCTATTTGAAACAGATTTTTTAGTGTTCTATAGTTTACACCACGATCATCTTGAGTTCCCTCCATGGTAAAAGTCTTCCCAGTACCAGTCTGACCGTAGGCAAAGATGCAAACGTTGTATCCATCAATGACTGACGTCGCAAACGGAGCAGTATCTTCAAAAACATCAGCTATAGGAAAAAAAAACAGGAAACACATGTCAATTTGTCGGATGAGATTTGCGCCAAGGTAAGTATGCAAAGGGTGGTAATAGATGCCAAAGATCACCTTGGGAAGCATTCGGACCAAAAACAGAATCGAACTTGAAGCTCTTCTTAGGAAACCCATTTGACATGACTGTGACCTCCCCACTTTTGGTTGACTCAACATCAATTCCCATTGATACTCCTGCTTCTATTTCCTCAAAGTTTAGGGGTCGACACCTGCAAAAGACCCTTATGTTTCCTGGAGGAAAGAAGGGTAACTGTAAGTTGTTAATATGCCAATTTTAGTCAAGGAGGTTCTTCTAGAAATTGTATTAAATTTGAACACGAACCTTTTAGCTCTAGTATCTTGTTGTATAGTTCTTTCCTCTCTTTTTCTCCTGCTACAAATTTGATTTTAAGATTTTCATGCTGTTCTGCATCCTGCTTTACTGTTGAAAACATATACAAATTCACAGACACAGTTTTAAGAATTCTTTATAGCGCCAGTAGGATGTACAAATGACAGCAAGACCAAGACTCACCTATGGACTGGATGTGAGAACTGAACTCGTTGATATCCTGGACTAGCAATTTGTATGTGGAGGCCTCTTCCAACAGCTTAATTTGCTCCATTTTCATAATCTGTGAACCCAAATTCGTTAAAACGAGGCACAAGAGTTGGCAGCAGTCGCTGAAAGTATCTTAAGTTTGCTCCTGTGTACCTTCAGTTTTCTTGTCAAATCTCTTAATGAAGAGAACCATCTGCTCTTTTCTTTGACTTGTCCCTCAACAGCAAAGGCTAGATATAAACACGTATCGAATTATCAAATTCCAGGCTTGCGAGAAAGAAGAAACCTAAACCGAAAGAAGATTGATATACATACCCAAAGAACCAACATGCATTGACTTGCGCATTAGCTCATTTTGAACCTCTTTGAGAGAATTCAATGCTTCTTCACATTCTCTACTCTTTCGTTGATTCTCTTGTTTAAGTTCGTCAATCATTCTCTTCATATCTGTCATCTCTTTCTTCCCCTGCTCACAGTCATCTCTCATCTCTTGAGTCTCTTCTTCCATACTGCAGTCCACATTTTCCTAAAAACAGTATGTTATTTTAATTATCTGCACTCGAGTACACTCAAACTACACGGGAAACATCAAGCTTTTGGAAGATCTCTCACTTGAGGTGGCTGGGACAAAACAGTGTCAGCTATTCCTTTAACCCCCAAGGTTCCAGTGTCCTCAACATCTGAAAGAGAAAAATTGTAAGAAAATCCAAGTAAATATGAAACCAGTTATCTCACATGGAAGCTGAAAAGGAGACAAAAAGACTCAAGCTGAAAACACAAAAAGGTTGAAAGCAACATACAAGTAGCCGTTGCCTCTTTCCTTATAGAAATGCCACATAGAATTGCGGTTCCTGTAACTCCTTCTAACCGTATAGATAACTCTCCTTCAAGACCAACGAGCATCCTTAGATCAGCTATCACAAGAGGTGCATTTGCTCCTACTTGCGAAAATACATCTAGGCCGGATATGACCTGCAGTAGTTTTTCAGGCTAACTTATAAAAAAGGCGAGTGATGAATAAGAAGAACACAAAAGAATTTTCAAATGCAGTGATGTCTTGCCTTTGCTCCTTGAATATATATATCGAAAACTCTAACTCCCACTGGACCTTTAGTGAACTCGATTTCAGCAAAATGCAGATCAATAAAGTAGTCCCCAGGTTCCAATGACTGGAACTTGTAAGCGAAATTACCAAGTCGAGCTGTTTGATACAACAAAAGCTCATCTTCATTGCCAACAACAACATCAGTTGAAATAGTTTCACCGCCACTGAAAAAATCATCTTTCAAGTAAGTTACATCAGCGATTGTCACATCCGCACTTGTAGAACCCGAGTTAATACTTATTACAGGAGTTGTACTCTCCCGAAAGTTTCCAGGTGGAGAAGGCAACTCAAAGGAAGACTCAGGAGACATCTCAAAGCCGAATGTTTGACAAACAGCTGAGAACTTCACAACTGGAGTTTTCCGGCCATCTCTGGTGATAGCAGGACCATCGATTCCGTTCTCCAGAGAAAGCTCAGTGGAAAACCGGATTTTCCGAGCAACTTCTGGGGAATCTTCATAGCTACCTCTCGGTATATCAGGTGAAGCGCCACAGTTTACTAGATCAGGAGATGTTAGAGGAAAGCCTAACACAAGTTTTCCTGAAACGCAATCGACGGCATTAATCTCTAGATCGAAACTATCGATTTGAAAAAGAAAAAGGAAAGATTTGGTACCATCTAAAGCTACAGGATCACTGGATTGTTCCACTTTCATCAATCCTGGGCTTGATTGTTCCATATCAACATCTAAAAATTCAATCCAGATACGCTTCAAATCCAGAACTCTTCTGTATTCAGCATACATAAGCTTCAAATCAACACTGACTTACCTTCACTCATATTGCAATTTGAATCCAGATCCGCCATTTGCATAGTCCTTGAGCTTGATACTGTAACTTTTTCAGCTGCTTATGAAAAGAAACAAAAAATCGCAAAAAAAAAGTGAGCAAACTCGATCGCTAAACAAAAGAAAACTTCGATTCTGTAAGATTGAAATCTCACAGCGAGAGAAGCTTTCACGTTGCGGAGAGGCATCAGTTTCGAGAAGTGGATCGTGCCATTGATCACAACGATCCTCCATTAAAATCCGATCTGATAAACTTTCCCGAGAAAATTAAAAAGAAGATGGAGAATAGAAATCAAAGAGTGTGAAGAGCGAACAGTTTCGAATTTGCGAAAGAGAAAGAAGAAGAGAGGAAAAAAATTGGGGGTTAAGAGGTAAGAAGAATTGGATTCTCTTTACGGTTTATTTTTTAACGTTATTAGACGACCGTTGATCCTTTTTACTACTACTTTGAATTTTGAAATTGTTTTCCCGGGCAGACGGGCAATGATTGACCTCTTTTTTACGGGCAGTCTACTGTACTGACACGTGGTGGTATAATCGAATATAATTGGATTTAACCGTATATGTTATTTCGCACAGAAAATCACGATATTTGTTTTTTTTTCCACTAGGTGCAATAGGTACACTAATAATTAAACAAATATTAAAACAAATTACAAGCTATAAATGTTCTTAGGATTACAGCATAAACTTTATACACACGATTCATTATACAATACAATCTTAATACGAAAACTAGGGGACTTATCTATGCCTTCTTGGTTTAGACTATAACCGAATTCTAAGGGAATAAATTTATCCCTTACAGTATCTACACTAACAAATAACTAAAATTGACATGAAATGATTAATCTTTACAGTCTTCATTTCGTGTTATGTAATATTTAAATATAATATTTTGTTTATGTTTGAATTTATAAGATGTATATTGAGTTTATATTATAAAACTAAAGATTATTATAGATATTTCAACTACGATAATATTTTATTAAGTGAAATGTTATTATTGGTAGAATATGATGATGTGATCCTTAATTTGCTCTATGAGCGACACATAAGATTTTTTTTTTTTCATTTTCTCTTTATGTCTCCTCAATTAATATATAAGATAATACTTCATCCAACCACGCGAGTTATATCCAAGTAATATCAGTTATGTTGAATAGCGGGCGTTGATCAACAACGAGGCGACAAAAGTTTGTCTTCAATGCGTCTTCACTTGACCTAGGATGGTCTTACAAAATCGGTTTCAACCTATGTTATTAGGGTGAATTGAATAATCATACTAAAAATATTAATTAATTTTTTGGGAGTTCAAAAAATATTTGGGGATTTTACACAAAAAAAACTCATTTGCAAACAAACAAAAAAAATTTAAGAATGGGGATTAAATGTAATTTGGTTAATTGGTAGATGAGAAACTTAATTAATGATTTTTTTGTATATTCGCCATAATTTCTCTTTTGTTTATGCTGGTCGTTGACACTATAGTTAAACGGGGATTATTTTTAGTAAATGTACGTCGAACACACACCCAAGAACTAACACAATAGTGAAGAATTGTTCACCTTATATACTAGTTCACAAATCTCCAAAGTATCAATGTGGGACAGTTTAATACATCTCATCACCTTCAGGTCTAGATATCCAAGCATAGAATTTTTCGTAGTACTATATATTAGCAAGAGGCGTCCACAGTCAAAAATTTTTAGGTCTTTGATACTATTTTTGTAAGTGTGAATCTAACTGGCATTCAAAACCTATCTAAAGTGGAGGATTGTCTCACACATATATATTAGTCCATAAATCTCCAAAATTTCGATTGGGATAGTTTTATAACTATTCTTCTCGATCAGTTGAACTCAAACAAATTAATTACATATAAACAAAAAAAATACTAACGTTAAGAGAAGTTTCAAGGGACTTAACTCGTGATAATGTCTATATATAACACTTATCTGTAAATGTTATTATTGTTGTATGTATCAATCATTAGAGGTATGGTTTAATTTAAAAATTTTAAACAACTGTTATGTAATGTGAAATGAATCATAAGATGTGAAAGTACAACACGTCTCTGTCCTCATACCGTACATTCTTTCTGTCAACTAGAGTGTGAAAGTCATGCGCCAGCCTATCATCTCATGGCCTTCTTATTCATCAATTCTCCAATCTCTTTTTTTCCTTAAATGTATCAAACTATATATATATAGCTATCTGTATATGTATATATGTATTTCAAAAAATGAGAAGCGAAAAGGAATTATATGTTTTTTTTTTTAAATTGTTGTCCTGACAAGTGACATATACCTAGGTTTTGATCATAACATGGCATAATTAAACATATGTAACTAAAGTTGATGTGTTACTAAACATAGTTGATAGAACACTCGTTATGTAGATCAAAGTCACATATTGAATTACATTACTTACAAAAATTTTCATAGATTTCCCAACTTCTTTATATCAAAAGAATTGAAGCATATTATGCAAAATAAATAAATATTAAATTCATTAAAGATGGTGATACTAAACAATTTGGGACAGAAAAGCATAATAAATATATGATCCTCAGTATACTATATATTACTTTATTTATGTAACACCATATTTGAGTTTAATTAGATAAAATTGCAATCAGGGACTTGTGATGTATCATGATGTCAAACATGAACTTTAACTTTTTATTGGGTCACCTAAAAATTAGAAAAATATAATTTTGTGGTGAACAAAAAAAAAGAAAAATAGTATAATTTTGTAGGTTTAAAAAATTTATGCAATTTATTGCTGATTCACTGCATTTGCTAGTGAAGAAGAATGAACTCATTTTATTAGTGGTATGAACAAAAAATAACTTTGTAAATAAATTAAAGAACTAATCTAAGATGGATCCGATCAATAATCTAAACAAAAAGCCTTGTTTCTTCCCATCTTTCTTCTTCTCTCTGTACCTATATTGCAAAGGAGATGAACAAGAGGAGACTGAAGAAGAAGAAGAGTAACAAGATGAGACAGACGAGGAAGAAGAAGATGAAGAGCAGCAATACGACGCCATTTCAGCTGCATTTTTAGTGTAGTCATTATACTCTAGAGACAGCTTAGAGAGCTTCTCAGTGAGACAGATGGAACAGATTCCAGGAGACTGTTTGTGTTTCATGTGCTTCTTGCATGAGAAGTTAATGGCTGAAGTAGAATTGGTATTTGATCTCTTTCCTTCATGGTTCTTCTTTGATTTCATTTCTCTTCTTGTTCTTCTTGATCTAGTGATGAGGAAGATGTTAGCCATTGATGAAGTCTTGTGAGCTTCTGTGCTATATTGTTTGCTGTCTCGTGTGTTTGTATTTATAAGTGCTTTGTCGAGTTAATGCAAAGCTGGTTGTAATTTTCCTTGATGTTTCCGAGACCCTTCTCTTCTCTTCTTTTAGAGTTTTATTTATTGTTTTAAATATTTTAAAGAGACAAGAAAAAGAAAAAACAAAAAGAAAAGACCAAAGAAAAAGATGTTTTGGTGAAATCAATGTTGGATGGACCCACATTTTACAAAAAAAAAAATTATTGGTCCATAACTCATAGACACCAATTTTTTATTTCACATAAAATGTCATTCTGACATTTTTCACACATACTAAGAAAATCGTTAAAAAGTTTTATATGTTCTTAATTAATACTTTAAAAAAAATTCTGTCTAACTAATACACTAAAACAGTGAGGTTAAAACTGGAGTTTCGCTTATAAATTTGCATCCAAAACGTAAAACGATACTTTTTATAAAACAAAAGTAAAACTCTCAAATGACACTTTTTACGAAACGAGAGAGTATTTAAAATTGCATTATAACACCAATAGCTAAATAGTACTTACAAATTATTAACCACAACTCGAATTGCTTGCTTACTAACAATACTACCGTACTTTTTTTTTGTTTCATTTTAGGTGATGTTTTCAAATTTCTATGCAAAACTTTCATATGATTGTGTGTTTTTGACCATTTGTATTTTGCAATATAGTCAAAATTAACAATTTCTTAATTCATGTGCAAAAACTTTAAACATCAAATAATATAAAACAAAGGAAGATTAACTATCGAACTGAAGTAAAATATTTTCGTTTGGGATTAGTCAGAAGATCATTTGATATCAAACGTTAATTAGCATCAATCTTCTGAAATTATTAGTGAATAAGATAGACGGTTCATTTGTACCCAGAAGAAAAAAGTTGGTTAAACCAACGAAATGTTGACCTATTAGAAAAATGATCACGAGTTCGAATTGCGTTAGAACGAATTTTACTCGTCTTTAAAGTTAAAATCTAACCTTCTAATAGTTTTAAAAAAAAAGGTTAGATGCAAAACATTATCAACTTACACCAAACTTTTTGTTTTTATTGTTGTGTTTGGTTTAGTTATGAGATCACGAGTTGTTAAAGTGTATTTTCGTAGATGGACGGCTTAGATGCATTAAGCGATCCGGTGGGTCCAGCTAAGTAGGTAAGTTGGTGGGCCGATATTCTTGGGCCTTTGTTGTTCAAATGCTCTCTAAAGTCAATGCTTATGACACTTGTCAATCGTACACTTCTTCAAACAATGATGATCAACACATCAATAATTGTTTAATTTTCTTTCATTTAAGTAGTTTCGCACTCCTAAAATAGGGGAAATTAACAAAAATAACCTAAAACATTTAAAAAAGAAGAGAGTAACTTCAAACATTCTTTTATTGCAAAACTAATTCAAGGGGTAGGGAAAGTACAATTTACCCTTTCATGACCAAACAAAAAAACAGATGTGACAATTACCCTTCTAACCCCGAGAAGTCTGAACGAAGGCTACAGACTTCTTATGCTCTACAGACTTCTTATGCAGACTTCAATTGAAGTCTGCATATATAATTAAATCATGTATTTAAGTTTAAAAAACAGGAAAATTAGTTTGATTAAAAATACTTATGTATAATATAAACATAATCATTTACGACATATATAAATTAAAAGTTCATAAAATTCAATCAAATTAAACTTAGTAGCATAATTTAGGTAAGAAACAACATATTAAGACTTCATTTGAAGTCTGAAAAATAATTAAATCTTTTATTTAAATTAAAAAATCAAGAAAAATAATTTGATGAAAAAAGTGTATGCATTAACTAAATATAATCATTTGCTACGTATATAAATTAAAATT
>OVAN01012165.1:2881-13986 GCA_900406275.1 Anastatica hierochuntica | reverse complement strand
AGCTCCGTTCCTGTAAAAATACCAAAGAACAACAAACCGCGCAAAAACGATTTGAATACATACTAAAAACCATAATTCTCGAATGAAAACCGTAGTAAAAACCGATAAAATAAGAATACATCAGGGAGTAGTTATCTAAGGTGTTTAGTAGACTAATAGGCTTGTGTTTATTGATTGATGGATGCTAGATCACTATTGGGAGATTGAATTGATTTAGGATTTATCAAATGGATTAGGATCATGGAAATGAACTAATTGAGCTTTGCCTTGTCTTTGAATGGTACTTAATCCAATCTTTGCATCATTTTTGATTGTTATCTCATTCTCATGATAGTTATGCCCCATGGTCGAATGCATTTTTATTTGTTTTATCTTTGTGTTTTGTTCTTGGCATCTCTTATATCTTAGCTTTGGTAGTCTTATCACTCTCTCATCTATTTCTTAGCTTAGGAAAGTTTGTCATAATCCTAGTGCTTAGATCCTTAGCTCTCCGTGGATCGATACCTTAAATACTACAATAGCATTGCCATATACTTGCGGCTAGTGAGATTTTTAGTGTTCAAGGACATTTTAAATATAAAACTTGCGAAGAATCTCCTTATCAAGGAATCAAAGAAAAGAGGAGCCAAATGCTATGGGAGAAGATGGAACCAAAAGGAGCAAACAGAGGATGAAAGAAGAAACCACAAGATACCAAAGTGAGCATTTTTCGACCTCAAGGTCGTTAGCAGCTCACTTCGGGTCGACGACTGCTCAAGTTGGGAGCTCTACTGCCCAAAGTGAGCAGTTGTCAACCTCAAGGTCGACAGTAGCCCAGTTTTTGGCGACATCATGGCACTTTGACGGGATATTTAGTTTCTAGGGCACCCACTATTCCTCTCTTTAGTATAAATGCCCTCTTTTGTGAACCAAGAACATATCTTTGCTTATCTTTGTTTTATCCTTGTTTTTCTTCTAGTAACTTACAATATCTTTGAGATCAAACTACTTTAAGTGGAGTTGGATCTCTTCTCTTCATCTCTTTCTTGTAGATCTATTTCTAAGAACATATAGGCTTAAAGACCAAATCTATGTCTTTGGATTTCCATGACTCTTAGTGAGTAGATCCTTCTAGGATCTTGAGATGTAGTAGGCTAGAATTAGATCTAGGGTTGTAATGGATGAATAGGCTAGATTTTTGCATTGATTTCTACTAGATCTTGTTTAGTTCTTTAAAGTTTATTGCTTGCTCATTGGTGCCTAGAAAATGTTTAATGAAATGCTTGAGAGAACATGATTTATGTTTTTCTCTTGGGCCCATGAGAGTGGATGTTACCTAGGTGCTAGATGGCTAGAAAGGCTTTTAGAACACTATCACTTACATGTTTAGATAGGCAACAAACGAGAGTTGAGCCTTGTAATGTGTATGGGTGAATAGATCATCGCCATGAGAATGGGTAGATCGACTTAAGGAGGGATCATTGGCCTAGGAATAGCTTCAATCCTCTAATAAAGCCTTAGCAAAGTCCATTACATCTCTAGATTGACCTCGAATCCATTGCTACTATCTCAAGATCCGATATTTTTCATCGTTTGCATCCAAGTTCATTCCTTTCTTAATTTTGCTTATTGCTTGCTTAATTATTGCTTTTATATATGCTTTTCAATTATGATTGGCCTTGTTGATTGCTAGATTTAGTGGAGACCCGTGACAACCCTCATCTAAATCGACCTTCTAGACTAGGATATCTAGTGTATTCCATTTGTTTATGTTCTTCTAGATAAGCCTCTAAATCCTTGAATGATACCTTAAGTACTACAACTCAACCTTATTCTCTTGCTGGATTGTGAGTGGGCTTAGGTTTTATAAGTTGTAAACTCGACCCGCCCCGTGTCACAGCCACACCCTAGACGATTCACATTCAGCAGACTTTTGAGTCTTTTATCAGGTATCACTGTTCGAGTCATTGTGTTTTTCATTTTATTTTTTATTTTTATATTTATTTTATTGAGTCTATCATCCCTATTGTAGATTGCTTTTGCACCGAGTAGGTGCAAGGTAAGTCCAGGGGGCTTTATCCATTACTAATGTACTTTCTGTTTTTATGAAGTCATTTTGATGTTTTTGTTGAGTCAAAACATGTTGGGAATTATATATAATGTTGCTGGAGTATTTTGTTTTGTGCTACCATTCGTGTTGCTTTTATAATAGTTAAGGACTACAGATTTTACTGAATGGAAAACTTTTTGTGAATCAATCTACCAGGACGACCATGTCTCTCTAGGACTTGGATTTTTGATGTTGGCTCCACGTTAATTTGATTTAATTTCTCATCTTGGGGATTGGTATGCTTTGATAGACTCATGTTTCAGGCTAAACACTAAAAATTCCTAGTGACTGATTTTCCCTTATACTATTTCTTTTAAATTTTAAGGATTTAAGATTTGATGAAATGAGCAAAGGGGCATTTATCAAAAAAATTAGAACCCTTAAGACTCATGGAGAAAATTTACATTCATGCTTCATTTATAAAGAAAGAAAAGAGAAAAAAAAAGAAAAGAAAAAACAGAAAGAAAAGAAATCGATAGAAAAAATAAAATGATACCCTGGAAAAGTAATGAAAAATGAGCCTCTAAAGCATAAGAGCATAAAGGGGATTGAGCTTTCCAAAGGTTTAATGTGTTTAGGAACTTGTTTGAGTATGAGTCCCTTGTTCTTAGATCGATATTCCCTTTATGAGAGCGCACCTTAGAGATAATTAAGGGTGACTTGAGATGTCATTTTCTTTGTGATTTTGGCTCGAATCGGGATGGTTGCAAAGCAATGGGAAGATAACTGAGAGAACCCCAAGCAATGTTTTAGATGAAAAATGTATGTTTCCGCGTTTTCAAACCTCTTTTCCGTTTTTGGGTTTCTTTCCTTGAGAACAAGCAAGAAGCTAAGTTCAGGAGAGTTAATAACACTAATATTTTACTGTTTTAGTTGGTTTTTTACTTATTTATTTGCAGGTTTTAAACGCTTTTTCGACCTCTAGAGGTAGTTTTCTCATATTTGTGATTTTAGGAACTAAATAGGTTAAATCATCAAAAATGATGGAGAAACATGTTAATTGGACCTTATTCATATTTCTAAGCGGATCAAGAAGACGAAAGCTCAAACGCTTGAGTTTTTGATTCAATCAATCTGGGTAGATTCTCAGCATCAGAAAGATTGTCTTGAAAGAAGGTCTTACCTTTATTGGATTAAGCTTAAATTTAGTCAGAGGATAAAAGTTTGAGTTAGCTTTCAGATGAAACTGGTTTTGAAGTCATTTGGTTTTGTGACCGAGAAGTTACAACCGTTTAAGCGAAGACATGTCTGTCTATCTCAGAAAAATTAAGCAAGTGGAGTAGCAATGCTGTGATCGGGTGAAGTGATCCCCATGACCGGCCGAAAATCTATTTTTGTCCCAAATCAGTTCTGGAGATATTTTGTGGTCAGATATATATTTTGCATCATATCTTTCAGTTCGCTTAACCGATTTCGATTCCGTTAAAACCAACATAACCAAGGACGACCCTAAAAAGTCCTAGCATTAAAAAAACTTGTTTCTATCCTTTAAAATAGGGAGAGCCACAAATTTTTACAGAGAGCCACAAATTTTACAGAGATCACATAGCCATCAAAAGCTTTGAGAGAGTTTTCCATTGATCGTCATTGTTCTTAGAGTTCTTTGGAGAGATTCATTACGTCCTTCATTATAGAAAACATTCTAAACTCTTAATCTTATATATAATGTTTTTTCTATGTTTACTTGTTTTGTTTCATACTCCATGTCTGAGTAATCCAATTGTTAGGTTTTAAGGCCTCTTATATAGATTATGCCATCATAAGGCTAGTATTTGATTAGGGATTCATATTGTCTTTGTCTCGATTGATCTTATTGCTTGATTACTCTAGTGTGCATTTAGTAGTCTGTTCATAGGTAGATTATCATTCTCAAAGCTTGTTAAATCATCTGAACCTAAAATTTTGACAAGCTGAGTTACAAGGAGAATTCGAAAGTAGAGCGCGTTGGCTCAGTGAACTTATCAAAACCTGAATCCATATAATATTTCTACAAGACCATCCAAAAGGCGTTGCCCCTTGGTTATTGAAACATAGAATCCCAAACCTCGAAAGTGGAGAGGATCTAAATTAGTTTTTTCGAGTTCTAGACGTTGCTTAATTCTAATCCCTAAACATTACGATTTCTTTGATGCATGATCCTCAATGAATGTCCTATATGCCTAACGCTTTTCCCATTGATTTTCATCCTTATATTTATTTTATGTCGTTGTATTTTCTTTTTACAGTCACCTAACAACCTTTTTATTTTTGTTTTAGCTTAAGTTCATCCTGAGATTCGTAGCGTACAAACCAAATCCTCGTGGGATCGATAACCTAAAGTACTACAACTACATTGTTCACTTTGTAGCCATAGTGTTTTTCTGGGTGAAAATTGACACCGCATCACTTGCAAACTTTCGTTCTACACCAAGATTCGTCGTAAGATTGGTGAAAACTCTGTTTAATAAGCGTGCCATGTGCATAACCATTTTAGTTGCATCTATCTCTTTCTAATAAGCTTACTTATCTTATTTATAAAATTAATGGGATGTCAGGTGAGCCTCCACACTATCAAGTGGGATGACCCTTTTAACAGCCATGTGTTAGTCCAACCATTAAGATATTACATGACTTGAAAGAGAACCGCAAGGATCCTAGCTACACAATTGGGAGAAAAATCTTGATTTGCTCTTAAACACAAAGACATTTTAAGCACTAAAAAGGAATCATAGCAACAATATGAGCTATTATAGATTGGTCTAATTGGAGAATGAAGTTTTTTAATATCTAGAAAAAGCCTTTCTTTTCTGCAACACCTTTCTGAATTCCCTATAAGAAGATTTCAGTGTCCCATACCTATTCCATGAACGAACCAAAGAGTTAAGCTACGGAGACATTGAGATCTTAGTTGAATCATTATGAACACAAACAAAGGGAGTCATGATACCCTTACCTTGGCTGCCTCATCATAAATAAAAAGTCATCGAGATAAAGACTTTAAATAAGCTTTTTATCGGAGGCAACCCATATATTCTTTCTCTTTTTATTTTTGTTTATTTTTGCTTTAGGATTTTATCTTGGGATTAATTTGTGTTTTTCAGTGCGATATATTTTTAATAAAAAAATTAAAGCTATTTGTGCTTGCTTTGGAATCAAAGAAATTGAAGAAAAGTTTGTTTGATTCATGTCCAATCGTCGTAGCCACAATGGATTCTTGGGTGAGATGATTCATAGTCAAAATCAACCACGAAAAACCAAAAGATTTAAAAATGATCTTGTGTGGTATTTTAAAGTCGTAAGCTTTTCGGATTAGGCTCCATAACAGCTCTCAACGACATGGTTTACGGTCTCAGTCAGATTATTCTAGAAGGAAGGATGTTAATGGAAGGAGGACCATGATGAGATAGAGAATTTAGATTATCGTGGGTGGCAGAGAATCGGTTGTGCTAGAGGCTAATGATTTCACAACCACTCTCGATTGAAGTGTCTTTGTGGTGTTTGTTGATGTTTTTGGGGTCCCACTAAACGGTTGTGGAGATTAGAGTGTAAAGATTTCTTACGAGGACCTTTGTTTTCATATTATGTCATCAATGTTTGTTCACTGTTGATTTATGTAGTAAATATGGACTACAACAAATGGTGATGAAAGCATGGATATACTATTCACCTTCGCCTTGTAGTTCAAAATAATCAAATAGAAAAAGGAAACTTTGGCACTATTTTCAATTTTACATGAGCTACATGGAGATGAATGTTGCAGCTAACGCCAAAGTCCCACCCAAGAACGCTATGAAAGAGATGATGGATCACCTGAAACCACTGGCTCAATTCTGAGGTTACTAAGTTGGAATTGTCAAGGTCTATGTAGTGATCTAATAGTCGACACATTGAGAGATCAATAGAAAAATTTTAAAACTTGATATATTTTTTGTCAGAGACTAAACATTCTTCTATTTATCTAAAAAAGTTGCAACTTTACTTTGGTTATAATAAATTTTACACGGTGGATCTAATCGGATCTAGTGTTGGTCTTGATATTTTATTCAATGGTAAATTAAAAATTGATGTTTTATTTGCTAATAATACATAATTGATGTCGATGTTACTATTTATATATTCAAAGTCTCAATTTCGTTTGTCACGGTGAACATGTAGTTGCGAATGGTTATGAAGTATGAGATATATTAATGCAAATCGGGACATAAAGAGTATCTGCATGGATGATAATAGGGGACTTAAATGAACTTACATAAAACCCTGAAAAGAAAGGGGGAGCGAAATGAGGTCAGCGACACCTTTTTGTCTCATTTAATCGGATGCTTAGGCATTGCAGGATAACAAAATTTTCTTGAATTAGGAGATCAACTATCTTGGAAAGGAATGAGAAATAAAAACAAGCAAGATAGGAATCGGACAGAGAGGTAATCAATGAGGATTGGCATAATGTATTCGTGAGCTCTAAGGTATAATACTTGGCTAGAAACGGTTCGGACAATCGGCCGATTTATTGACTTTTAACTATAAACCATAACGGTACCGAAGACAATTTATATTTGATAAAAGTTTGATTGTAAAGGAGGGCATGACTAGAGTTATTAAAACGAATGGAAAAGAACGAGAAATTTTATGGAACCAGCGTCTTTGGATAGGATACAAAACCGTAGAAATTCTATCTCCTGGTGGAGGAAGAATAATATTTTTTCAGGTAAGGAAAACATTGAGGTGCTGAAGGTTAAACTGGAAGAGGTCCAAAATGATGACTTGGTTTCTCAGGATGTCACTGTACAAATTAAGAGAAAGTCGCAAGAAACTTATAAAGAGGACGAAATATATTCAAAACAAAAAAAAACATGAATTTATTGTTAAAAGAAGGTAATAGAAACACACACAAAAATTCATGGCTCGACAAAACAAAAACAAGCACGAAATCTAATAATCGGTTTCTTCAATTCACAAGGGCTTTGGGATGAATTATCGGAGGAATGGAAAATATAGCATTTGAATAATTTAATGAGTTGTTTCAACAAATCATGACATGTGACTTTCGACAGGTTACCGAGAATGTTGTTCTGGTTATTACAGAAAACATGAAACGAACATCAATAAGGGACATTACAGAGACAAAATTCATGAATTCATTATTTAGTATGCATCCTAAGAAGGTCTCAGGTCCTATTGGATGACAACTTTGATTTTCAAAAGATATTTGGGGGTGCTAAAGGAAGATATGTGGTCAAGTTGGTTTGGAATTTCTTTATGAGAGGCAGGTTTGATGACTGACTGAAGTAGACTAATATTTGTCTAATACTAAATATTGACCAACCTAAGAGAACGAAAAAATTTAGGCTAATAAGTTTGTATAACATGGGTTAAAAAATTATCTCAAAAGTTTGGTGCATGAGATTAAAACATATTCTCCCGCAAGTAATTTTAGAAACATAGTCGACTTTTGTTCCACGAAGATTGATTGCAGAAAACATTTTAATAGCACAGGAAATGTTGCATGAACTACGTATAAACCAAGCATGTAGATATGATTTTATGGCGAGAAAGACAAATATGAGTAAACCCTATGATCACATATGCTTGCCTTTTTTGGAAGCGGTTATTAGGTGTTTGGGGTTTAATACTTTGTGGGTTTTTTGGTTGATGTGATGTGTTTTCTCGGTATTACACAAGGTATTTTTTTTAATGTCAACCAACATGAAATATTTTCCTTATGAGAGAGCTAAGACTAGGTGACTCTGTCTCGCCGTAGTTGTTTATTATATGTATGAAAGCTCTTACTTCTAATATAAAAAGGAAGGAAAAGGATAATGCTTTAATGGATGATAAGATAGCTCGCTATAACTCGACAATTTCACTCTTACTTTATGTTGATGAATATTGTTTTTTCTAAAAAGTAGAAGAAACATAATACCAAGTAATCTTGGATGTGCTACGAGACTATGAGGGTTCTTAAGGACAAGTAGTTAATTTTTATAAGTCCTCAGTTTTGTTTAGTAAGAATGTCCCGAAGAAAACTATGGATAAAATGAAAAATATATTAGGCATTACAAAGAAAGATTGTATAGAATCATACTTAGAAATTCCTGAATTTCTAGGAGGCTCAGAAAAAGCAAAATTTTCAATCATATTAAGGATAGGGGTGAGACCAAGTTAAAGAGTGGTCTTCCAAGTTCCTTTCAAAAGTGGAAAGAAGATCCGAATTAAATCAGATTCCCTAGCCCTCATCAACTATGTTATGTCACATTTCTAGCTCCATTTCGTGTTTAGATCCCATTCTTTCTGATGGCTCAGTAACAAACATTAAAATCCAGAGAGTATGCCTTTGAGGCACACACAAGCCAGGTACCTCACTAAATGAGTGAAAGATTGAGCAGTTGGAGGTAACGAGATTTGTTGACGAAATCTCAGAAGCGTCATATATTAGATGAGGGTCAGCCTTCTGGTATATATAAAGAAGGAGGTGGAAACGCCAAAGCTTTAGAACCATATTTAGAGACGTAGAACATAAACATTTCTTTCATCTTTTTGTAAACAAATTCCTTGCTCTAAAATCCAATTCATATGCAATATTTATTCAAAATCTATCCAATAATCTTTGATTAATTCATCAAACGCTATTACGGGATTCCCCCACGTATCTTTTTTCTCATTGAAATTGTTTACAAATTCAAGTGTGCATTTTTCCATCCACATTTTGGCGCTATTTGTGGGGAAAGAAACATTGAATCCCTCACTCTTCTAGGTAAAGTTGTATCCCTTTGATCAAGATTTGTATAGACCCAAATTTGCATCTCTGACGTCGATCCATTGCTCACCAAACACCTGATGTGTATATATTTTCATGCATAATTAGGATCATTTTAGCTTAATTTCATCCACTTTTAGGTTGTATATATAACATTTTAGTCATAGAATGCATTAGATTGAGTATAGAGTCTAGTTTAGGCATATCTTGCATTTGCATTGCATTTTCTTTGCGTTTTGTAGGTGCAACTTGGATGGATCTATGCGGACTCTAGGCATGGATTCAAGGTGGGATTGGAGCTTAGAAATCATGGAGAAGAGAGGCTAGAAGCATTGGAAGAAGATGTGATCAAACAAGATGTCAAAGAGGAGCTAAAGGCCATCAAAACTGCCCAAGGGAGCTCCCATCGACCATCTGGTCGATGGCCACCAACCTTGGGTCGATGGCCAACAACCCAGGAAGAAAATGGAGCTTCCTCCTCAACAGGTTGCCAGCCATCGACCTTGGGTAGGCTCCCATCGACCAGATGGCTCGATGGCTGACAACATGGCCGCAAAAACCCTTTGTTTTAGGGCTTTTTCTACTCTATGTTTAGTATAAATAGACCTCTAAGCTTCAAGAACAAAAGAGAACCTTTCTATCTTATTTTTCTACATTATAAACACTATTTTGAAGATCAAAACTTTGTAATAACATTTGCTTTTTTTTTAAAAAGATCTTTGGATCTCTTCTCTAATCTCTCTCTTCTTTTATCTATTCTTTAAGCTATGGAAGCTCAAAGACCATTTCTATGTCTTTGGATTTCCATGAAGTTTAGTGAGTAGATCCTCTATCGATCTTGAGATATGGTAGGTTAGGAGTTAGATCTAGGGTTTGTAATGGATATTTAGGCTAGATCTAGCATAATTTCTACTAAGTTTGGTTTAGTTCTTTAAAAGTTTATTGCTTGCTCAAAGACGCCTAGAAAGTGGTCGATGAAATGCCTGTGAGAACTAAACCTATGTTTTTCACCTTGTGCTATGAGTGTAGTTTGCCTTTAGGGACACCAAGGTGTTAGATGGCTATAAGGGCTTGTGACTCACTATCACATACATGCTTAGATGGGCAACAAACGAGAGTTGAGCCTTATAGTGTGTATAGGTGAATAGATCTCCATCACGAGAGTGGGTTGATCAACAAAAAAGGTATCCTTGGTCTAGAAATAGCTAGATCCGTCAATAATGCCTTACCCAAATCCTTGACAACTCTATATTGGTTCCAAACCCATAACAATCATCTCAAGATCCTACTTTTATTTTGATTAGATCCAAAGTTCACTTCTTGCTTATTTACTTTTATGATATTTCACTTTCTTTTGCTTCATTTGAACAATCACTATGGTTACTTCCCCTTTCGATTAGGTTTAGTAGAGACCCGTGACAATCTCTTACTATTCCGCCGCCTAGACTAGGAGCCTTAGCATAATTTTCTTGTTTAGATTCTACTATCCTAAGCCTCTAAATCCTTGGACGACCCTAAAATACTACAATTGACCTTGTTCTCTTGCGGTATTAAGCGTAGGGTTTAGGTCTTATAAATAGTAAACTTTGACAACTGGTAGAAACATTTGCTTAGAAACACTTAAAATTGCAAGAACCTTAAGTTGTGTGTTTGACGTGAATAGTACTTGGATTTTCTATTTTGACAAATCTTGAACTTGTTGGTTGCTTTTAACTTTGGGTTCTAGGCATGGTAAGAACCTTTGACCATTTCTTTAATTTGGGAAACTTAATGGAGTGGTTAAGCCACTCATGAATTTCGATTTTTAGGTTCCCATAAAAGGAAAGTTGGTGTTTGGTTCTTTAATAGCTAAAATTTGAAGTGGTTGTTTGAATGCTTGGTCTAATAGAGTATGAATTGTCAGTACTACTTTGAGTATTATCCATGAGTTATAAATTTGGACATATTATATGAAGTGCACATCATGTCTAAATTTGGACTTACTCTTTAGAAGATATCATTTGGATTTTGAACTTAGTAGTCTAGAAAGCATTTACGCAAAAGCCTTTAGTTTGAGAAGTGAAAAAGTCAAGTGCATATTTTGACCATTATGGCCGAAAATTATATCCCATTTCTAGATGGCATTTTGGTTTTAAATAAGCATGATGCATTTGAAGTTGATGAGTGAGATTGGGATAGTTGAATGGGTTTTAGGAAAGTTTGTGCTTCACTTATATTCCCAATTCAATACTAATTCCTTTCCTTTCTCACTATGTTCTTTAAAAGTTTTAAAACTCACTTGCT
>OVAN01012164.1:0-13987 GCA_900406275.1 Anastatica hierochuntica | reverse complement strand
TTAAGAGGTACATGAAAGAGATTCTCTCAGATCGCATGACCTTAGAACAAGATGTATCAGTTCTTACTGCGGAGTGTAGTGCATTTCTTCAGAATATTACACTGGAGAAACGTGAAGATCCTGGTCCTTTTGCTTTGCCTTGCAGGATCGAATCTCTTACCTTCGAGAGATGTCTGTGTGACTTAGGCTTTGGAGTTAGTTTGATGTCGTTGTCTGTCTCGCAGAGGCTGAACATGGTTAATTATAAGCCCAGGAAGATGTCTTTGATACTTGCAGATCGATCAGTTCGCAAGCCAATAGGTATTCTCGATAACATTCATGTTGGTGTTGGGAAAGGCTATGTATTCTCGATTTCGTAGTCTTGGAGCTTGATGAAGAACCCAAGGATCTTATCATCTTGGGAAGACCGTTCTTATCTACTGCTAGAGTGATTATTGATGTTCAGAATGGTCAGATTGATCTGCAATTGAATGATTATTGTGAGTGATTATTGATGTGGGTTGACACATTAACTGAGGTGATTGAAGAGGTTGTGGAAGAACCTTATACTGAGGAATCTTTCCAAATTGCCTTGTCACAAGTTGACAAAGAGAATGGTCTATTAAGTAAAGACACAGTGGAGATATCTGAAAAGAATGACGTCAAGGAAGTCCTGGATGGAGATGTTTATTCTACAGTGAGAAAACTCAAGACCAAAAAGAAGGTGAAGCAGAAAGAGCACAATACTGAAGAGAGTTCAAAGTTGACTTTGATCCCTCTTGGATATGATGGACGCGTTATTGAGTACAAGGTGAAGCGTAAAGGCAGATTCAGACCTTTCTCCAAGGTCAGAGCCATCATTACGCCAGAGTTTAAAGAGAAAGACACAACTGCTGTGATGAAAGAGATGAGTAGCATCCTTGAGCTGAAGGTCTTCGCTGGTGGAGCTTGCTTCGGGGTGAGTTCCAACGACCTTCCAGCTTGATCCATCGCCATTACAGTCAGGCTCGTGACTTTAAACAAGCGCTGAGTGGGAGGCAACCCACTAGGTACTTTTCTTCTAATTCTTAATTAGTTTTATAGCATTTTCAGTCTTTTTCTTTTTTGATTTGGTGCTTTTGACGTTTTTCGGTGTTTTTAGCTTCGTAAATTGTAGAAAAAGGAGTACCCAGATGGAGGGAAAGGGATCAACCTATCCCTGTCTTTAAAATGTCCATGAAATGGGACAAAGATCGATCGATCCTTGTTCTTGGATCGGTCGATCCTTGTCCCGATTGCACAACATATAACGCGATTTCCAGGTATGTTCTTCATTTTTATTTCAAGAGCAAACACAAAAATATCACCTCAAACCTTCGATTTTGGCCAAAACTCAATGGATATGAGCCTTTTTTTAGCCTAATATCAAGATAATCTTGCACTCTATCTTTCTGTCCGATCGGAATTCGTTAAATCCAAGGTATGTGTCCACAATCTCTAGTAGCAGGTTTTTCGGAGAAATTTAGGAACTTTTGATTTCTTGAGTTTTGATGAATGTTTGGTACTTAGATGATCATATACACATGTTCTAAGATTTTTAGCACTAGGATTGCACCACGATTTAGTGTTTTACGTATTTATTTTGGTGGTTCTGTGATTTCGTGTTTCGTATGCCTGATATTTGCGGGGATGCATGTTTTGTCATAATTTTCCTTGTGTATTGATGTTTCTACTTCTTTGTGGCATCTCTGGGATTGATTAAAACATGTTTTCATGATTGATTGTGAGAAATTGACACTTTTCACTTGAAATGCGAAACGAAAATTGAATATAATGGATGATGTTCTTGCTGTGATGGATGATTTGATGTATGCTATTGATGTGTTTGAGCATGATTTTTGCAAGACATTGCTCTTTGCGTAAGAGTGAATGATTTTCATGTTTGCCTCGCTTTGATATAGATACTAATTTTGTCTCTAAGTGTCTATTTTCGCAGGATATGAGTAGACGAAAGAGAGGAGATGTTACGCAGACGTGGGAACCTTCTACTTCCATTCAGCACCGACGGTTCAAGAGGAATGACCTCACACACCCTGCGAATCGTGAGGTTAATCACGAGTGAGATCAGTACGACTCCCAGTTTCTAGAGGATCTGAGACACATTGATTTCCCGATGACTCGAGTCATTGACGATGATCTTTTAGATGCTTTTGGCATCCGACAGGACTTTCACTCCCTCTTCGCCAGGATGGGGCTCCGAGGCTTGCTGGAGCTACGTGAGCACGTCTACCCCGAACTGTGTCGGGAATTTCTGGCTTATGCACGATTGGTCTACCCGGACTTGGACAACCTGGTGGCTGATCAGGGCACATTCTCATTTATCGTGCACGATCCATTCCATTCTATCTCTCTCATAGATTTGGCTAGAGTTTATGGTTTTGTGCAGGGTCGTGGTACATGGGTACCTACTCTACTGAGATCCAGTGAGTTTTAGGACTTTATTGCTGTTGGGCAATTCGTCTCATGGAGCGCGAAGCAGTCGCGTATCCGCAATCCCGTCCTTTGCCTCGCGACCAAGGTTCTTAGTTCCCATATCTACGGGAAGTCCGTTCAGGCTGCTGTGACCAACGATGAGTTGGGTCTTCTCTTTTTAGGCGTTGGACACACTTGGGACTTAGCCTCTCAGATCCATTATGTGGCGGCTACGGATCTGAACATTGCTGTTGTTGTCGCTGACAAGTTCACCTTCTTCAAGGTGGCTGCTTCTTCTCAGAAGTATTTTGTTGAGGGTGCTCTTATCACCCGACTGCTACAGTTTGTTGGGTTCGATTTTTCTGGTCATCGGAGGGCGGAGCTCAGGCCCCCCAGGCAGGCTGGGACACAGCGCGTCCCGCGACCTCTATATGCTTTCTTCGATGGGAGGCACCTCTTTGACTGCGGCATTCTTGCTTCCCCCTTGAAGCATTCTTTAGACAGTACGAGACCTTTCATCTATCACTTCCAGGATCGCCAGTAGAGGTCTCTGTACATCGAGCTGCCATGCCCAGACCTGACATCTTTTGCTGATTCATCAGGAGTTGAGTTTCTTCCTCCTACAGAGCGTCTTTGTCTCTGCCCCCCTTCTTTCAAGAAGGTTTCTTCAGGTCTTGATGGGGACCATGTTGATGATGATGCTGACTATGAGGCTCATATGCCTCCACCTGCTGCACCTACTGATCCTGAGATTGTGGAGCTGTTTTCGGAGGATTTTAGTGCTTATGAGCTTGAGCTGCCACCGCCTCCTTCTGCTACTACTGCTTAGTTCAGAGCTTGAACAGTGCATAGTCGTCAGAGGACGAGTTCACTTATGCTGCATTTCGCCAGAGGACTCTCCAGGATAGGGAGACTTCTTTCTTGTTCTCCTAGCAGGTCTGTTCGAGAGGACGCTATCAGGCGCAGAGCGCCACCTGTTCCTGCAGCTGTTGCAGATAATCACGATGAGGAGGAGACTGAGAGCGAGGAGTCTGATGAGACTCAGGAGACTCGCGCAGCTCTTGCGCGAGAGGAGGATAAATTTTCCGAAAATTTTGGGCATTTGGTGATTGAATTGTCTTAAATGATAGTTTATGGATAGATATCAAGTTCCCATCAAGAATTTTGCGATTTCACTGAGTAAAGACAAAGTTATGGCCATTTTACTAAGTGGTTATGGATTGGTGACGGGGTTAGTTCTCAAAATTTGAAAATTAATAATTTCTTGAATCTTTGGTGTCATGAGTCATTTCTTTCATTAACATTATCTTCCATGATGCCTTAAGAATGATTTTTAACATTAGAACCTTCTTAGATTTAAGTTTTTATATTTATGAAAATTCTTGGAACTTACATAAAAATTTTATTTGTAGGAATCAACAAAGGTTACTATCACAATGGCACCAAACACAAGGAGCAAAACGGGAGCAAAAACACAAAAGAGAAAATCAAAGCAAACTTCCACTTTAAAGAGGCCACTAATTTAAGAAGAGCTTCAATGACAAAGGAGGCTCCATCGAAAAAACCAACACTCGTGAGGCGTCCACTAGTGAGAGCTCCAATTCCTTCTCCTTTGGAAATCAAGAACGCAACTTGGAGTGAGGAAGAGAAGGAGGAATGAATGCACTTTGAGAGAGTGGACATGGCACCAACAAAGTTCTTGGACAAAAGAATATTGCAAAATATTGGACTTTATGAAGAATTATGTTATCTCCTTGAAAACATGTACCTTCATTGTTTGGTGGACATGGATGAGCGATTATAGTGCATGAGGTAAAGGATTTTCTAGCCACCATGAAGCTCGTGTTTCATTCACCATGTTGACCAAGAGAAAAATAGGGATATCTCAACTTCAAGATAAGAGAGAAGGAGTATTTCATGAGCATCTATGATGTATGCAAGGCATAAAACTTACCCCTTGCGGATGGAGCTACTTACCCTTATTGGAAAGGAATTGATGCGTTTTTAAATTTGTTTGTCGATGGTCCATTTACGAAAGAGAGCCCCAAGTCATATAAGATAAGAAACCCGGTGATTAGATACACCCAAAATCTCTTGGCTAATACGATTTTCGCAAGGGTCGAGAATGAAGGAGCAACAAGAAATGATGTGTTTCTTCTTTTCCGGAGACTTAAGAAAGACTTGATAGAATTGAACGAGTATTTGGAAGACGATGAATTTGGAAAGATATAAACACATTGCAGTCCTATTCCTAAAGAATATGGCTAGTTTCCAAGGGAAATGGGTTAGGAAAACGAATGTGCCAATCATCTATTTTGGAGGATTCCTAATCGCATTGTTCAAGAGAGTTCAAGTCCCATTAGGTGTGGAAAGCCCAGAACGAGATTACATGCAACTCCAAGACCTCATTTCTTATCGTTTTGTCTGCGTGAATAAGACCACGAAGGAGATCAAGTACCTCTTCAACGATTTAAAAACTAGGAAAAATATTTTTTTTGTTCTCCCTTGCGACGAGCTTACAAATCTTGGAACATTGGACAATGTCATTTTTGTGCATTCAAGAAAAGAGGATGAAAAAGAAAATTCGAAGGAGATGAGAATGGTCCGAGTTCGTGGGGAGTCAAGTGGAGAAGGAACAATTGTCACCACTAATCTGCTCCAATTTTTTCCGAATACCAAGCGCGAAAAAGAATTCTTCAAGGCTTTTCAAGAGAAACGAAGGCTATTTGAGGAAAAAGTGAATTGCGACCTTGAAGACTTGAAGAGAAAAATGGTCAGGATACCTCGCCAAATACAATACGAAGAAATGGCGAGTGGGGCAACGAAAGGAAGTGTAGCTCAAGCCAACAAACCTATAGCAGTAGAGGCGCTCGCTTCCTTGACAATCTTGAGAGAGTAAACGAGAAACGACCCCAACATGAAGACTTATACCCGCACAAGGAAGAGAGGAGAAACCACCAATCCAAGCTCAAATTAGATGAAAGAGGTACAACCTACAACCATTGTGAATACCATCTCAGATTTTCGATTTCTTTTGTTTGTTTTTAAGGTCAATCTTACGGCTTATAGTTCTCCGGGACAGTGAAATTTAAGTTCGGGGGAGGTGCCTTAGTACTTTTCGTTTTTAGTTTTGATGTTTTCTTTTTCATCATATTTGAGTCTTGCATTGTATATAGTTATGATTTATGAGAAACACAAAAAAAAATTGAATTTTTTTCAAAAATAAAAAAGATCTTCAATTTGTTTTAAAAGCATTGCATATAGTTTGCATCGTTTGTACATACATAGATTGATAAGAGCATATACGATTGCATATTGCGTAGGGAAGAATGATAGAATTGCCTCATAGATAACTAAGTTTTGCTTAATGACCAATGCTCTCACTAGAAGTACAATGTTGCATAGTCCTCTTTTAGTCTTTAGAAAATCTTTGATTGGAACTTACCACTCGATGGTCTTTGTGAATGTTGAACTAGATGGTCTTCTGAGTAAATTTCTATCTAAGATAGACTTAAATGAATGTTAAAATCTTTCTTCTGGGCCTTGCTATACTTGACCATGGTAAAAACACTAACATTTGAGCTATGTTATAACCTATTTTTACCACCCTTTGTTAGCTCAAATGATTACTTTAACCTTTAGAGTAGTGACCGACCCTTGAAAACCCTTAAACATTTCCTTCAAAACCTCCTAATATTTTGAGATGTGAGACCTGTTTTGGAAAGTGCACACACGAGCAAAAACCCGAGTGAATTGAAGTTGAACGACAAAGAGGATACTTCTTTAGTGTTAGCCTCATTTTAAGGTTAACTAGAGTCTTAGGAGGGGAAAATCCTTAGTGGTTTGGGTTTGATTGATTCTTGGGAATGGTTGGTGTATATAGAGTCAAGTAAATGTTCCTTAATGTAAATATGATCCTAGGTTGTGTAATAAAAAGAAAGAAAAATAAAGGAGAAAATTTAAAAATAGAAAGAGAGACGTGAAAAGAAAAAGACACTAGAGATTAGAATCAAGTTTAAGCTCTAACCTTAGAAACTAAAAGCTTAGAGAGTCCACCCTTGTTATAAAAAAAGGAAAGAATCCAAAGTGATTATAATAGTGGCTCTTAAAATTAAAAGGCTAGTAGCTAAGAAGTAAAATGTCTAAGAATCTCTAGTTGTATACAAAAAGAAAAGAAAGAGTGTTCAAGGAATAAAATGTTTATGGTTTCTAGTACTAGGATGGGAAATATGTCAAGTAAGTGTCTAGATCCTTAGGAAGAATCGGGCAATAACAATTAGAGGAAGTAAATGCTTTGTATGCGTAAATTGTTCGGCTACCACCTTGCTTTTGTCTATTGTCTTGCAAAAGCAATTAGGAACCCTCTTCTTTTTACACTTCTTTGTAAATAGACCCTTTCTTTAAAACTCCAAACCGAATGGATGAGATGCATTGCCCATAAGTAAGAACTCACACCTAAGCTTATTTGAATGTAAAAAGGAATTGGCGATGAGATTGTTTATGGATACCTAGCTTAGATTCTAAGAGTTGGTTTTGTGATGATCATTGAGAAGTACATAGGCTATTAGATGATCTTTTCACCATTATACTTGTTTTTAGGACATTGGGCATAAGGCATTACTTTTCTATCTTGGTTTTGAGTTTCCATTTTCAAACCTCACTTCCGGGATTTGTCTTTGTTGTTTGCTTGAGGACAACCAAAGGACAAGTCCAGGGTAGTTGATGTTAATAGGTTTTCATGAACTTTCAAGCTCATTTTATCCTTTTTAGTTGCATTTAGGTTGTACATATTTCATTTAAATGTTAAAATTCACTTATTTTCTTAGTTGTGTCTAGTTTCGAGATTTTTTTATTTCCATACTTCTTTCTGCATTTATAGGCACAACCTCTTGGTGATCAATTTGAGAGCTTGAGATGATAAATTCTAGAGCATTAAATGATGAAGAAAAAAATGAGAATCAAGAGCCATGAGCATAGGGTAAAGGTGGATGCAAGAAGGCTATCAGAGGACCAAAGAAGAAGAATTAAACTGCAAATGCATGTGCCTGTCGACCATGTTGATCGGTAGTGGCATACATGGAATCGATAGCCACATTTTTTGGGAATCTGGCTGCCAAATGCATGCCACTATCGACCAGCATGGTCGATAGGCGCATGCGTGGGATCGATAGTGGCATGCATAGACGCTAGAATCACCCTTTTTACCTATAAATACCCCCTAAACCTAATTTTGTTTATCCAAATCTTCTCCTACTATCTTCTTAGACAAAGTTTGAGTTTTCGGAGACTTTTCTCTTGATCTTAAAGATCAAGAGTCTCTCTTTTTAAGTTTATATCTTGGATCAAAAATCCAATTTTATCTATGATTATGCTTTCTATTTCTACATCTCTTCTCTTTCTCTATAGCATGTGTGATTAGTCTCTTTTGATGGATCTATGAGTGTTGAGATTTGCTTAGTCTAGGTTGTAAAATTGGTATTATGGATGGTTAACCTTAGGTTCCCAGAGGATTTGGTGAACTTAATGATAGATTTTAGAGTATCTAACTAAGATCTAGACTTGTATGCATTTTACGCCCGAGAGGTGTTCGGTGAAATGTCGAGGAGAACGAAATCTTTTCTATTTCAGTTTAGCCAATGAGAATTGATTGCTAGGTTTATTAGTGACTATTGACTTTCTCTTAATGATTCTTAATCTATTTATCATTTGCAACAAGCGAGAGTTGAGTGAATGTGATTGATAAGGTAATGATCTATTCTCATGAGAGTGGATTAGGCTAGTAATATCTTTGGTTGTGGATTTGTGCTTAATAGCTTGATCTAACACCTCTTTTACCATCTAGCTAAGTGAATCTATTACAACAATCCATGGTCCATCATCTTAGTTTATTGTTTATTTCAAGTTTGTACCGTTATGTTTATGCTCACTTTCTTTATTTAAGTTCAATTGCTTTCAATTAAGTTGTTTATTTCCTTTCTTTTCTTCCATTTATAAACTATTAAGAAAACCCAAAACAAACTCCACCTTC
This sequence comes from Anastatica hierochuntica, assembly GCA_900406275.1. Lineage (NCBI taxonomy): Eukaryota > Viridiplantae > Streptophyta > Magnoliopsida > Brassicales > Brassicaceae > Anastatica > Anastatica hierochuntica. The sequence goes on along the minus strand of OVAN01012164.1, from coordinate 5,529 downwards.
CAAATTTGCTTAGATAAGACTTGAAAGTGCATTCCCAATGCTTAAATCTATCTAGTTAGGTAAGTTTTTCCTTGTGGTTCGACCCCAAAGTATTACAATAACATATCCGTGCAATTGCAGATTGTGTGATTGTTAGGAAATGTGTTTTCATAAATTTTAAAACTTTGTTGTGATTTTGTTTGTATAAACAATCGCACACGACATATGTGCGAGTACATATGAATTATTTGCAAGTATTTAAGAATTATTTACGAGTTATTTATGAAATCATAATGTCCTAAAAGTGGAGGAGAGTTTAATTTTGTTTATTATTTTATTGGTAAATACGAAAATTATTTTAAACCAAATATTTGTGTTCATTTATAACAAAGATGAAGAGACAAAAAACATAAATCTCCTAATGTGGGAGTTTTGTTCCTATTGATATATATTTTTTAATCAAATTTTAAATAAGATATTTTATCAATGTTTTATATACTATTAGCGTGAAAAACAAAAAGGCAAGTAACGGTGTCAAACAGGACAACTGACGGTTTTTAAAATATATTTGTTACTTGTATTGTATTTGTAAGTATCATAACTTCATTACTAGTGATAAAAACTCTATTACTTATTATTTAAATTGATAACAATAAGTATTTGAAAAACTAAAACAGATTCATACGGGACGAGCAACGCGTATTAGGCGAGTTAGGCCTGACGAAAAAAACGGATCTGAAAACCAAACCAGAATCTTAAAAGAATAACCCGGTCTATATCGAGTTCGGATCCTGAAAAAATAAATTGGATCTTATCTTTTGTTACTTAGTCTTTGGTTATAATCTGATATGAATCGAATATCTAAACTAGTATCCGAAAGATCCGATCCACTAACCCTAACTACTAAGAATCTCATACTATTTCCTACGACTAAAGATGTTAATATGCGTATTAGTTCATGAGTTTAAAAGAGTTTTTACTGATTTTTGAATGCATGTGTGTATCCATTTATTAAAAGAGTTTAAATGGATTAACTCTTTTTTTTTTCTTTTTTTTTTTTGGTCACAGAAAATGGATTAACTCTTTAAAGCCCGTTAATTAAAAAGGTTTTGAACATAAATAGACGAGTACCCTACTAAACTCATATATGTTTATTTAATATTTTAAACAATGTTGAAAAAGTCATAAATAAACAAAACTATATATTTTTATATTTTTCTTTCTGAAACACATTTGTTTTCTGAAAAAAAGTTCTACTGAGAGTTTCTTTGACTCCGAAACCATTTCTTAATACAAGAAAACATAAAACGATATTTTTGCGAGAAAACTCGGAACCACGTTTCTGGCAGAAGAACTCGGAATCACGTTTTTTTTTTGCAAAAGAACACGAAATCGCGTTTACGAAAAAACACAGAATAACGGTTTTGCCGGGAAACGCATAATTGCATTTTTGCCAAAAAATGAGAAATCGCGTTTTAGACAGAAAACGCGGTAATCGCATTTTTGGCGGAAAAACGGATAATTGCATTTTTGTTAGAAAAACGCAGAATTGCGTTTTAGGCAGGAAAACACGAAATCGTGTTTTGGCGGGAAAACTAGAAATCATGTTTTTATGGGAAAACACAGAATCATGTTTTTTAGTGGAAAACATGGAATCACATTTTTGGCGAAAAACGCAAAATCTGTTTTTGGCGGAGAAACGCAGAATCGCGTTTTAGGCGAAAATATGAAAAATTGCGTTTATGGCGGGAAAACATAGAAATCACGTTTATGGCGGAAAAACATAGAAATCACGTTTATGGCGGAAAACATAGTATTACGTTTTGAGTAAAAAAATGTAGAATTACGTTTTGGTTGGCTAGACGTAGAATCGCTTTATTAGCAGAAAAATGTGGAATCATATATAAATTGATGAGAACAAAGATGAATTAAGTAAATATTATTAAATTGTATAAAATTATATGAGTTAAGTGGGTTTAAATGGATCTAAATGGGTATGTGTAATATATATATATATATATATATATATATATATATATGAGTCTAAATGGACAAACTCTAATAGACCTTAAAACTAAACGAGTTTTAATGAGTATGCATCTAAACGGGCATTGGTCTAAATAGGATAAGTCAAAATGGGGACGGATTGCCCATTTTAACATCTCTACCTACGGCCTATTCTTAGTCGAGACATATTCTCTTGTGTCCCTAATTTTGAAAACTAAAACTCTTATATCCCTCTCCATTCTCCTATATCCCTCTATAAGTGACAAGACCATTTTGCCCATAGAATTAATTTTTTAAATAATAATAATAAATTTCCACATTAATCAACCTATCTCCCCTTAGTTCATCCACCCACGAGAACTCGCTTTCAGTTTCTTCTTCTTCGTCACCTACGGTGAGACATAAAAAAAATTAGCAATCGGAGCTCAAGCTTGGAGAGAGAGATTAATATGTTCCGCCGTCGATACTGCTCCGTCGCGGCATTATTCTGTTGCCGGCGGTCGAAACTAGTTTCGTTCTTTCGATATTGTTCTCCATTGTTCTCCGTATAGGGTTTTAAAAAATTGAATCAGGGACATTGTTATTGGGTCCATTCGTAGTCTAAATAGGTGGAATTGCATTTAAAAAGTTTAATTTGAGTTAGTAAATAGTAGATGAGTAGATTCAGACCCGAAACAAATATATTTGAGTGGTTGCGATAGGAGAACTAAGTAAAACTTGTAAAACTGAGATTTATTGTATTATTGATAATAGTGGTTATTTAGTAAAACTGATAAAATTGTAGATAATGTGAATAATTTGAATAGAGTTGTTGCATTTTTTTGGTAGGATACAATGAGCACGCTCGTGAGCATATATTTTAAATTCCAAGGTTGCATGTCTTGTGTAACCGTGAAGGCATCAGTAGAGGAGATAAGCTTGTCACCAATTTAAGCTAGGATGTATATGAAGCTTCGGTTAGATGAAAGGGAGCTGAAATTGGAACTGAGTTACATTCCTTTGGTGTTTGGATGTGAAGAACATATAACAATTCACGATGATGATGATGATGATCATATGTTAGCTTATTTAATAAACATTGATAAAGACAACCGTATAAGTCTTTTACATGTGGAAGCCATATCTAGTTCAGAGCAAATGTCGAGAGCATGCAAAAGTTCATTTGGTATGAACTACAACGAGTTGTGTTCGAGTGATGATGAAATCGGACCTAATGCCATAACCATTTACGTAGAAAAGGACCAAGTAACATAAGAAAACGAGGTGATGGAGGAAAACGATGATGAGTGTGTGTATACAAATATGGTTTTAAATGTGGATGCGACTTTCGAAACCTGTGTGGAGACCGAGACATGTATGGAGACAGATATGGATAGATTGGATATGGGTGATGAGTATGTTAAGATACCACATTATGAAGAACCTAGTCACGTTAGAGAGGAATGGGAAGACAATTTGAGTCTGAGTTTGGGGCAAGAATTTCCAAGTAGGATGTACATTTCAAAGATGGTGGATAGAGCAGTATTTGTTAAATCCTTTGGTTATGTAATAAAGAAGTAAGATCTTACACGATGGGTGGTGAAATGTTCTAAACCAGACTGTAGATGGCGTATACAAGCTGCAAGGATTCCAAATACCGATATATTCTCGATTAGAAGGTACATGAAGATGCACACTAGCTCTCGGGAAAGTCAAAGTAATAGCAACAACAAGAGGAGAGGCTCAACAAAATTGGTCGCATCTTTGTTGAGTGAGGACTATGCAGGACAAATGAAAACTCCGAGACCGAAAGTTATCTTGGATCTTGTTAAGAGGAAATTGGGTGTATACATATCATACTCGACAGTATTGAGAGGGAAGAATCAAGCTATTTCTGGTTTTGCATGGTAGTCCGTTAGATAGCTACATGATGTTGTATTCCTACTTGTACATGTTAGATGTGGTCAATTCGGGAGCAGTAACATATGTGAAATTGGATGAGAAGGGGAAGTTCAAGTATCTATTTATAGCTTTAGGGGCTTGCATTGAAGGGTTTTGAGTCACGAGAAAAGTGATAATTGTGGATGCGACGTTTCTGAAGAACGGATATGGAGGTGTGCTAGTTTTCGCCACAGCTCAGATCCTAATCATCACCATTATCCCTTAGTGTTTGGTGTGCTAGATGGCGAAAACAATGCTAGTTGGACATGGATTTTTGAGAGGCTGAAAAGCCTATACCAGACTCTTCGAAACTAGTATTGATGAGTGACAGAAATTCAAGCCTCATCGCTGCCATAGATAATGAGTTCCCACATGCTCATCATGGGCATTGTTTATGGCATTTGTCCCAAAATTTTAAAGGTCATACTTCTAATGTGAACAAAGCCACGATGGGATGGAGATTCATGGATCTCAGTAGGTACTACACGGTGGCTGAGTTCAATTCCGCATACAAGTCTTTTAATAAGAGATATTCGACTGCGGTCAAGTATTTGGAAGAACTAACCATGTAATACAAATGGGCAATGTGTTATTTTGAAGGTGACAGATACAATTTGGACACAAGCAATATCGCGGGATCTATGAACAATGTTTTCAATGAAGTATTCTCTGATAACAATGCTCGATACAATCATCCAAAAATTTTAAGATTGGTTTAATGAACATCAAAAGGATTTCGTGTCTGGATCGAACTTTAGGAAGCTGGTGCCTTTCGTGGAGAACGTGTTGCATGATATATATGGTGTTGTTGAAAACTTAATAGTGAGGGATGTAAACATTTATGACCTTGAGTACGAGATCTTGGGTAATGATGGGAAGATTTATTTGGTTATTTGTTATCAAGAAGTTGCAGTTGTCGGGGGTTCGATGTTGAAAAGTATCCTTGTGTGCACGCAGTTGCTGCTTTTATATACTTCAAAAAGCATCAGGAAGATGCTGGTTAGGGGAGGGATTGCGATATCTAGTTAGACCTACATGATTGATGTGATAGTATTTTAGTAGGTTTTTGCTATAGTTTTCACACGAGATCTAAGGTTTTTAGTATGTATTCAGATTGTTTTGGCGCGGTTTTGTGTTATTTGTTGTTTTTACAGGATTTGAGCTTGAATGTGCGAAAAGAATACATTTTGGATGGATTTTAAGCGTCGAAGGAAGTGTTCGTGCAATGATAGAAAATACCCAGAATTTTGGACACAGATCGACCGATCCAGACATGGATCGATCGATTCCTGTCCCGATCTGCGAACCGATTTTACGAAGAACCAGACCGAACTTATTTCAAACAGGATTACAACAAAAAGACCTAAGCTCGGGTTTTCCTTATCATAATGCACTTTTAGAGAGTTTTAGAGAGCTTGAGAGAGATTTGTAACCTAGGGATAAGAAGCATCTTAGTACTACGATTCGAGAAGTTTTCGGAACCCTATTTACTTTTGCTTCTGCTTAATACGATCATGTCTCTCTTGAAATTGATCTGTGTTTTTGTTATTTACATGAGTGAGTAGTATGTTGGTTGGGTTTATGGATTCTCACATAGGGATTCATGAGTTGTTGATATAGAAT
>OVAN01012163.1:0-13988 GCA_900406275.1 Anastatica hierochuntica | reverse complement strand
AAACTAAGCTAAAACACACCAAAATATGCATGAAATTGTATGTACATCAGGATACTAAGTCCAACCATGCCAATTTCCCATTGATCTTAGAAATGTCATTCCTCCTTACTACTAGAGTTTCTATAAACTTTGATACTAAATGGCTTGTCTTAAAGAGAGTTGATGAAGGAGTCTCCTACCCAATGCTTAAAACCAAAAGAGAAAATGCTTTTTATGGTATGGTCTACTTAAGGGAACCAAAGAAAAAGGGTAGGATTCGAGAGGAGAAAGTCTACGAGAGTTTGGAACACGATGGAGTTTGGGATTTACTTCATAAAGAAGACCTCAAAGGAGATGTGCCCCACGAGAATTTGGGCTTGATGATGGATAAAACCAACACTCAAGGGCCAACCTTCAAGCTTAGCTACAATCTCCATTTCATCAAACGTAATGGAGTGAAAAACTTTAACAAGATTAGGGATTGGGTGATAAGGAAGTCTCCAAGAAAACCTAACCATAAAGAGGTGGTCCCTAATCTCACCAACTAAAAAGAAAGAAGAACGGTCTAGCTAATGACCGTAAACAAACGCACTTGAGAGGCAATCTCATGCATATCCTTTGTAAATATTTCTTTTTAAGTCTTTAATTTTCGTGCTTTTAAATTTCAATAATGGTGATTATGTCTTGGAAAAACCTTTTTCCAAAGACATTCTTTTGCTCTAAGATTAGGTACCAAAGGAGAACTAATCAAGGAAAGGATCAAGAACCACAATGGTGTTTGGGCATTACACTTTTAACAAGTCGATATGATTCAATTTTTAAGACACTTTATTGGCTAAGGTAAGTTCTCTTGAATTCAAGCATTTCATTTGCATCTCATCATTTAAAAGAATTTCAAGAGTGATTTTGAAAAGCTTGATTTGAGAAAACTAAACCCTTTTGATCTAATCTGAAAACCTTTTGTCCTAATTTTTTAAAACCTAAAATTGATTTTCCCTCCAAAATTGTATTTAAAGATTTCAAGGGTGATTTTACTAACTTTTGCAAAATGGTTATGAGAGGATTTTCAAGGGACCCCTTTTGCAATTTTTGAAAATTTCACGAACTTGGACACTTGAGCATTATTGGCACATGTTGTTTGAAAAAGCTACAAATCTCTTTCTCTTAGCATCAACATCGACATTCACATCACTCCACAGTTAAGCTTTGTGCTCTTGAAAGCTTTAAGAGAAAACTTGAGAATTTTCACAAGAATCATCCATTCTTGCAAGCATTTCACAAGCTCTTTAATTCTCACACTCATATTTGCATCAAGAAACAAAGGTATGGATAAGATCTTCTTCCCATTTTAATGATGATTTTCGATTTTCATGAAATTGAAAGAGTTAGATGTTGTTTGTGAGTTATCTTGGTAGCTAGAACTTAGTTGTTGAGTTTTCATTGATTAGATCTTCTTAAAAACAACTAAAATTGTTTGAATCATGGATTGTTCTTCTTGGTAAATAGTGCTAATGAATAGTGTTCTTGAGAAAAATTTGGGGAAAATTAGTTTAATTGGTTCTTATGTTGAATTCATGGTACATATGCTTGATTTCCATGGAGAGTTCAAAGAGTTTGTAATTTTTGAGTGATGTCCTTTAATGCCTAAAATTTTCGATTTTCATAGGCTAAGAGGATTGCTTTTGAACCCTCTTTCAAGTTGCCATTGCATTGTCATGTTGTTAAGAGGCTTGGTTTGCTTGTTTTTCATTGTTGAAAACCTTGAGTATTGTTCATTACCATTGGATTTGGATAAATTATATTAAGTGCACACTTATCTAAATTTAGTAAAGGACTTTGAATGAATTAAATGAACATTCTCTTAGTAATTCTTATAGGCATCTTACTCATGAAATATGCATCATTCGATTATTCGTGAAATTTTGAAAATGCTAAGCTTGGAAATGGCCGAAAGTGTTGATAATTTTTCGAAGAAAAATTTCGGTCCATGCTTCCTTTTAGTATGGCATTTAGATTGAATGTTTTGGTTAAGGAAATATGCTAAGAATCAAGAATTACCGTGACTTGTTCTTGAATGTTTAAAATTGATTCAAAGTTAAATGCCTCTTACTCCTTTACATTCGTTTGTTAAAGAAATTTTGAAATCACGATATCTACTATCTTTTGTAGATCAGAAAAATGGCATCAAGTGAACAAGAAAATGTGACTTACGCAAGTTGGTATGATGAGGAGACAAGCCTTCACTTACATCTCCAAGAAAATGACAAGGTAATTGCGACAACTTGGGCGGATAGGACATTTTGAGGGAAATGGAGATCCATAATCAAGTGAAGTACTTGATTAGGAAAACAAATATGGGAAACATTCTATCGACGAATCATCCAACTTACCGTCACGACACTCTCTGATTCCTCTCAACTGTTAGCATGATACAAGGATGTGGTCCATATGATAGCACTGTGTACCTCACGTTTAGAATCAAGGACGACTTTTACAAGGTACTCCTTAAGGAGATTTGTCAAGTATACAGGTTTGATCAAACGAAGGAAGATTTTGGTTATGGGTACGGACTTGAATCAAGGATACTTTGGGAACGAATATAATTTGGAAAATATGATGAAGGTTCGGCCAAGATATCGAAGGTTCGAAACCCAACCATTCGATACCTTTTGGAATTTCTTGGGAACACATTTGTGGAAAGAAGCTCGCCTAAACTCGTGAGCCCCTTGAATTTGAAGCTATTGTTCCAACGTGTCTAAACGGTGATGAAAAGAACAAGTGAGGAAATAATGGAAGACCTCAAAGGAAACAATGTGAAAAACGGAGGTGTCTTCATCTCCGAGATGTTGGATTACCATGAAGAGTTGAGGACCACGAGTAAGCCTTTGATACGCATAGGTGGATTCCTCACTCCTTTATTTTCCATATGGGAGTCAACCTTGGGGAATTCCGTACGTTAAAGGGAGAGCGGAAAATGGACATGAATCACTTGGTTAAATAGAAGTTTCTCTATGGGTATCATGGCTTCACTAACATCCAAGTGATCTATTTGTTCATTGATGAGGAAAGAAAAAGGAAGGCGTGCTACTTACCTTTACAAGAGCACACCACGACCACTAAGGATGATAACCTCTCATTCCATCTACCTCAACACCTACTTGTCAACCATCACTTCCTACCGAGTGAGATAAGACTCTACAAGTATGATCCCCACGAGCCACAACCAAACCAAGGAGAAGAAACTACCTTTGACTTTGAGTACCAAAGAGAAGAACCACCCACATATTACCAAAGGAACGAGTACGGGATGTACCTAGAAAGATAGGTTAATTACCAGGAGAAGATCATAAAGAAACACGGAAACTTTCTCACTAAATTATAGAGGAGAATGAAGAAAAGCGACATGTATAATCGCTATGCCAAATCAAGTGAGGAAGAAGCAGAAGATAAAGATTCAAGCGGTCATGAACACCTACAACCGAGGCATTCGGTAGCTCTTCTGCAATTAGTGATCCGAGAAAAACAAGAGCATGGAATGCAATCACAAAGGACTTTGTTTCAGGAACCATCCCGGAGGAATCATGGGAAAGACCCCGTTGGCCCTTCTTCATCTAGGCCACGGAGATCAAAACGTAACAACTATGAACCCGATTTCTCCGCCGGATCCACAAGACACTCATACATATGATTTGTCTAAAGATACACCTATTATCCCTTGTATATACCATTGCATATTTTCAGTTTTCTTATGCGTTTTTAATGCGTCACTCTCACGGTTTAAAGTTCACTGAAATGGTGAAGTTTAAGTCTGTGGGAGGGGTTTAGTACTAATGCTATTTTTAGTTTTGTTGTTTTCTTTTCATCCATATTGAGTCTTGCATTGTAGATATTTATGACTTATAAAAAAATCCAAAAAGATTTTCAAAGCTTTGCATATAAATTGCATACATTTGTGAATACTTAGTTTGTAGGGACCATATAGGATTGCATTTTGCATAGGGAAAAATGATGAAACTACCTTATAGATAGATGAGTTTTGTTTAAAGAATAATGCCCTCACTAGAAGTAAGATGTTGCCTAGACCACTTTTTGTCTTAGGAAAATCCTTGATAGGAATTGAGCACTTAAAGATCTTTGCGAATGTTCAAGTAGACTATCTTTTGAGTTAATTCCTATCTATGATGGCTTTTTATTGAATTTTAGCATCTTACTTATGGGCTTTTGTCATACTTAACCATGGGAAATCACTACATTTGAGCTATGTTTTAACCATCTTTTACCACTCTTTCTTAGCTCAAATGGCTACTCTCACCTTTAGAGTAGTGACCTACCCTTGTGAACCCTTAAACCTTTCATTTAAAACCCCCTATTATTTATATATGTGAGGCCTCTTTAGGAAAGTGTACACACAGGCAAAATCCCGCGTGAATTGAATTTGAACGACAAAGAGGATACTTCCTTAGAGTTAGCCTCACTTTAAGGCTAACTAGAGTCATAGGAGGGGAAAACCTTTGTGGTTTTGGGTTTGTTTAAGTATTGGGAATGGTTAGTGAATATTGAGTCAAGTAGATGTTCCTTAGTGCTTATATGATCCTTGGTTGTTTCAATAAGAAAAAGAAAGAAGNTCCTTAGAGTTAGCCTCACTTTAAGGCTAACTAGAGTCATAGGAGGGGAAAACCTTTGTGGTTTTGGGTTTGTTTAAGTATTGGGAATGGTTAGTGAACGTTGAGTCAAGTAGATGTTCCTTAGTGCTTATATGATCCTTGGTTGTTTCAATAAGAAAAAGAAAGAAGGAAAAATCGAAAAAGATAAGATAAAAAGAAGTAAAGAAAAAGACACTAGAGATTAGTACTAAGTTTAAGCTCTAACCTTAGAAACTAAAAGCTTAGAGATTCCACCCTTAAAAAGAAAAAGAAATAAAGAATCCAAGTGATTAGATAGTGGCTCTTAAAATTTAAAAGAAGGTTAGTAGCTTAAAAGTTTAAAAGTTTAAGAATCTCTAGTAGTCTACGAATATAAAGAAAAAGAATGAGTGAGTTTAGTTCAATAAAAGCTTATGGTTTCTAGATCTAGGATGGGTAATTATATAAAGTAAGTGTCTAGATCCTTAGGAATCAATGGGGGTGGGAACAATTAGAGGAAGTAAATGCTTTGTATGCGTAAATTTTTTGGCTACCACCTTGATTTTGCCTATTGTCTTGCACTACTTTGTTTGAGAGAAACCACTTTAAATCGAGAGAACCCTCTTCTTTTCACACTTCTTTACATCAAAACCCTTCTTTGAACTCCAAACCAAATGGATAAGATGCATTGCCCATAAGTAAAGAACTCACGCCTTAACTTAATTGAATGTAAAAAAAAAATTTGGCGATGGGATAGACTATGGATGCTTAGCTTAGATCCTAAGAGTTTGTTTTCTGATGATCGTGGAGATGTACTTAGGCTCTTAGATGATCTTTCCACCATTTTACTTTTTTTGAGGATATTGGGTATAAGGCATTACTTTTCTTATCTTGGTTTTGAGTTCCCACTTGCAAACTTCATTTCTAGTTTTGATCTTTGTTGTTTGCTTGAGGACAAGCAAAGGGAAAGTCCCTGGGTGTTGATGTGTACATATTTTCATGTATATTTTGATGCATTTTAGCTTAGATTCATCCACATTTAGGTTGTACGTATTGCAAATAAGTCTTAGAATGCATTAGTTTGAGTCTAGAGTCTAGTTGAGGAGCATATTGCATTTGCATACAATTTTCTTTGCATTTGTAGGTGCAATTTCAAAATGGATTCATGGAGGCTCAAGAGGTGAATCTAAGGTGGAAATGAAGCTAAAAACCAAGGACAAAAGGAGCTAAACACTATGGAAGAATTTGGGATTAAACAAGGCATCAAAGAGGAGCAAGAAGACACAAGAAACATCCAAGGGAACCAGGCATCGACCCAGAGGTCGATGCTGGCTCACCTTGGGTCGATGCTTGCTTACCTTGGCAGATTGTTGCCCAACATGACCTAGCATCGACCTAAGGGTCGATGCCATATACCTTGGGTCGATGCCAAGTAGCATTGACGTGAAAAAGACTCTTTTTAGGGCTTCCTCTCTCCTTCTCTTAGTATATATAGCTCCTTATGTACCAAGAACAAATATATCACAACTTATGCTTAAAAACACTTCTCTTTTCTTTCATTTTGAGATCTAAGAACTTTGTAATAACTCTTTATTTTTTTGAGTGATTTGGATCTTTTCTCCTTCATCTCTTTCTCTAGATCTATTCTTCTTAAACCATGGGAGCTCAAAGACCCATCTCTTGTCTTTGGATTTCAATGACTTTTAGTGAGTAGATCCATCTTGGATCTTGAGATATGGTAGGCTAGGGTTAGATCTATCGTTGTGATGGATGATTAGGCTAGATCTTGGCATAGATTCCTACTAGATCTAGTTTAGTTCTTCATATTTTTATGCTTGCTCATTGACGCCTAGAAAGTGTTCTTTGAGATGCCTGAGAGAACTAGATCTATGTCTTTCACTTGGGCCCATGAGAGTGGATGTTACCTAGGTGCTAGATGGCTAGAAGGGCTTGAGAAACACTATCACATATTTGTTTAAATGGGCAACAAATGAGAGTTGAGCCTTGTAATGTGTATATGTGAATAGATCTCCATCACGAGAGTGGGTTGATCGATAATAGAGGGATCTTTGGTCTAGGAATAGCTTCGATCCTCAAATAAAGCCTTACCAAAGTCCATCACATCTCTAGATTGAACCCGAACACATAGCCATTGTCTCAAGATCCTATCTTTTATTTGATTAGACCCAAGTTTACTCATTTCTTGTTTTACTTTCTTGCTAGCTTTCTTATAGCTTTCTTTTATGAGATTTCAATATATTTGGCCTTGACTACCATTAGATTTAGTGGAAACCCGTGACAATCCCCTACTAAATCGCCCCCTAGACTAGAACCCTTGGTGTATTCTCTTTGCTTAGGTTCTACTAGTCGAGCCTCTAAATCCTTGGACGAACCTAAAGTACTACGATTGACCCCGTTATTCTTGCGGGATTGAAAGTAGGGAAATAGGTTTATAAATTGTAAACTCTACCCACGTCATTAGCTCGAGGGCGAGCAACGTTTAAGTACATGGGAGTTGATAAACCATATTTTTACGTGTTTTTACCTTAGGTTTATTTTAGAGATTTTTTGTTTATCTTTATAAAAAAGGTACTTTTCTTGTATATGTAGTTTTATAAATCATTTCAGGCCGAACAATGCCTTTTGGAAAAATTTGGATCCATTTGGAAAAAAAGTCAGTTCCAGGACAGTTTCCATGCATCAGAAATATCATTCAAGATGGAGGCTTTGTACTCAATAGATTATGATGAGATTTGGAAAAACATTGAATTTGAGTTAACTTTCTATGTAAGTTAGTTTCAAGGCAATTGGATCTATGGATCAAACGTTACAAGCATTTTAGTGGAGAGTGGTATGTCTGCCTTGAAGCTGGAATGTGCGCAAAAGAGAGCTAGCAACGATTATGGAAAAAATCCATACACAAGTCGGTGCCTTGGATCATCCTAACCGGTTGGCAGACATTCCCTCATTGGATTTTGCTAAAAATCACCTTTAAACCGCTGGAAACCAAATTCGACCCCAACTTAAGCTAAACCGATTTTTCTTGACCAAACAATATAAATACATGTTTTATCCTTTTTTTTAGAAGAGAGCCACCTTAGATAACACAAAAAGATTAGAATCAGAGGCAATTCATCCTTAAATCCATTGGAGATCTCGATCTCAAGTTTTGTCTTTGAGAGATAGATTGCTACTCTTGTATCTTTATAAAGAAGTTCTCTTAACTCTTATTGTTTCTAATTTTTTAGATTCTTTCCTTTGCTTTTGATTCTCTTTCACCTCTGTCAAAGTGTGAGTAGTCGTTTGTTAGGTTTTATAGAATCAAAGGGTTCATGATTTCATAGGTTTATCGAGTTGATGTAGGGATAATCGAGTAGTTCTTCATCTTTGCTTAATCTTAATGTTTTAGCTAACTTGATCACCTAGCAAGTGTTATTAGGTATATTTACATTTTAAAATCATAATTAAATCACTTGAACTAGTATTAGATTGGCAAACCTATATAGGCAACGAAAGTGGATCGATATAAGTTTGTGAACAATTGAGACTTAAACGAATTAATGGATGTTTATCTTCTACAAGAAGCATGTGAAAGTCGAGTCCCTTGGTTATTTAAGCATAGAATCCCGAACCTTGAAAGCGGAGAGGATTTACGTTTGTCATTTGAGTTCCAGAATAGTATGTAATGTTTCCATGAAGATCGATATTCTTTGAATCTTGTCTCCATAGTATTTATCTACTGCCTAGCGTTGTTAATCATGTAATTACCTTCATTTTATTTAGTATTGATAACATCAATATTGTACCGTTTTCTATGGATTTTGATAGGGTTTCCTAGTGTTTTTACACAAGTTTATGCAATTAGAGGTAGTTTTCTTGTGTTTGTAGTGTTTTAAGTCATTTCAGGTCAAACAATGCATTTTGGAGCTAATTAGATCAAAGTTTGAAGTAGTGAAAAGCTAGGATGATCTACTTAAAAGCGACATGATTAAACCATGATTCAGCTACACAGAGTAGTAGCTTGAGGGGCAAATTGTTGGGGGTAAATAAATCCTCCTCGACTCCAGATTCAAAAAATCTTCTTCAAGCGATTAGAGAGAAGCGCCAAGGGAAAACCATACCAATCATATGGGAAACCCGTCTACCTACGATTGAGGGCAGCATTATCAATGGCAAAAGAAAGATTCATTTTATTCTCCTGGATATCTACAAAAGGGGTAATGGGCGAGGATATAGGGAAATATTTCCTATACCTTAGATTCTCACTAACTCCTCAGATCTACAAGATATTTAAGGAATATCTACGACATATCTACATTTCTGCATCTATGATTAACTATATATGTGAACACAAACACTAATATGGACATCTACGAATATCTACACCTTTACACATTCTACTAAGTCAAGACGGCTACAATAGACCTAGGCTTTTGGACCCTTTTCTGTTGTAATTCTTCCATGTTCTTCTACCATCAATAAAGCACTATCTTTTTCGATTGTTTTCCTTGCTCTTTGTTTTTTCTTTTCCTAGTGGCATGAAAGCCTGCCCAAAAATTACTATAACCAAGCCCTAATCGCCAGGCTGATCCTAACCAAAGATATTGGGGGTGAGAATATAAAGGTATTCATGACTCACTGCTTATCGTCAACCAGATTCAGGAGATTGTCAATCCAAGGAAGACAATATGATCTGGAAACTCGGTATCTTCACGGAACTGGCGTCTTTGTGCTAGCGCTGCACCCTATCTCAAATAACCAGGATCAGAATACACATGTCTACGCGTTAGCAAACTTGGATTTTGCCTTAGAAACTAAAGAGCAGCTTAAAATTCCCTTGATAGTGCTATAGTGGCCCGCAACCAAAGAAGATCCTCCGAAACTCCATGTGGAAATGGTCCTCGAAGAGCATAATTGGATGACTCCCATCATCGACTATTTTCAAAACAACACACTACCCTAAATATGCATAAAATGGAGGATGATAAAGAAGCAAGACGCATGGTATTGCTTTATTTACGGCAAGTTGTACAGAAGATAATTCTTTGGCCCGTACCTACGATGCATCACATCTGAGGATGCGAACCTTGTTCTGCAAGAATTACACAGAGGTCAGTCCGGAGTGGGCTCCGGGAGAAGAAGCCTAGCTTTGGAGGTAAAGAGATTAGTATATTGTTTGTCCACAATGGCAAGCGATGCGGTTCGGATGGCTCAATATGATAAACCATATTTTACGTGTCTTTATCTTAGCATTTTGTCCATTTTAGAGCTTTTCTACTTTTATTTATCACAAATGATATTTTTCTTGAATTTGTAGTGTTAGAAGTCATTTCAAGTCAAAAATGCATTTTGGAGCAATTTGGGTTCATTTGGAGCAAAAGTCCATTTTTGGACAGTTTCCATGCATAAGATAGATCAAACAAGATGGAGGCTTTGTACTCAATGGATTTTGATAAGATTTGGAAATAAACTATAATTTTGAGTTATATTTTATATGGAGTTGGTTTTAAGGCAATTGGATCTCTGGATCAAAAGTTACAAGCATTTTAGTTGATACTGGTTCATCTGCCTTGAAGTTGGAACGTGCTCAAAAGAGAGTTGGCACCGGTTTTGGGAAAAGTCCATACACAAACTGGTGCCATGGATCATACCTACCTGTTGATAAACATTCCCTCACCGGCATGGGCCAAAATTCACCACTAAACCGGTGGAAACCAAATTCCATCCAACTTAACCTAAACCGACTTTTTTTTACCTAAGCTTATAAATATTTGTTTTTAGCCTTTTGTGAGAAGAGGACCACCCTAGATAGGAAAAAAATAGAGTAGAAGCAGAGGCCATTTTTCCCTAACTCCATTAGAGATCTCAATCTCAAGCTTTTTCTTTGGAGATAGTATGCTACTCTTATATCTATACAGAGAAGTTCTCTAAACTATTATTGTTTCTAATATTTATTTAGATGCTTTCCTTTTCATTTGATTGTTTGTCAACTCTGTCAATTTGTTAGTGGTCATTTGTTAGGTTGTAGAGAATCGAAGGATTCATGATTTCCTATGTTTATTGAGTTGATGTAGCGAAAATTGTGTAGTTCTTAATCTTTGCTTGATCTTAATGATGTTAGCTAACTTGATCACCTAGCTATTGTTCTTAGGTAGATTTACATTCCAAAAACTTGATTAAATCACTTGAACTACTATTTGATCGACAAACCTATATAGGTAACAAAAGTGGATCAATATAAATTTGTGAACAATTGAGTCTTGGACGAATTAATGCATGTTTATTTTCTACAAGGATCGTGTGAAAGTCATGTCTCTTGGTTGTTTGAGCATAGAATCCTGAATCTCAAAAATATATATGATTTACATTTGTGATTTGAATTCTAGAACGATATTTAATGTTACCCTTAAGATTGGTATTCCTTGAATCATGTCTCCATAAGATTTATCTACTGCCTAGCGCTTTTTACTCATTTGAATTACCTTCATTTTATTTTGTATTTAGTGTTTACTTGATGTTCCTTTAAGTTCTTTAATTGAAAAAACCAAAATCATATCTTGTTTAAGCTTAATTCACATCCTTATAAATTGTAGTTCATGCTTAGTCTCATGTGGATTGATACCCTTTATACTACTACAATGTTGTGCGTTTTCACCTGAGTGATCCTCATTTTTGATGAAAACTATTACCCCATCAAGTTTTTTGGGGTCGTTGCCTGAGACTTTCATAGCCTACGATTTTCTGATTTTAGTTTAGTCTTAGGCATTTTTTTCTTTTGTTTCTTTTTACTTGTTTTTTGTCTTTGTTAAGTTGCAGGATGGAATGGAGCCAAGGATCGATGAGAACATGCTCGACCGACCTATTCACCAAGAAAACCAGCAGCGTACTTCACTTCCTCATGAGTTGTTGCGGCTAGGAGAGCTACACGGACAACCAAATCTTGTTGGTCTTGCTCAGTTACTTCAACACGGACATCCAGATCTTCTTGGTCTGCTCAATTACTTCTCAACCACTCTCACACTCTTTCATTGTTGAGCCGAACACAATTCAAACCGCCTATTCACTCTGATCAAGAGTTTAAAATCAAGCCAAAGCTCATCGCTTTGATCTCTCAACAATAATTCTATAGCCTTCCTCAAGATCCGTTGGACCATATTGACTCTTTTGAAGACCTTTGCTCTACCACCAACATCAAAGGAGTATCTCAAGACTACCTTAGATACAAGCTTTTCACATTCTCTCTTACAGGGAAAGCACTTCGGTGGATGAAGTCTTTTCCATCTAACTCAATCACTCCAAGGAACCTATCCTTGCTCAATTCTCCACGAAGTGAAGGACTACACTACTTCAAAGCAGGGTCTTCAATTTCCAGCAACGACCGATTAAGCCTTTCTCTGAAGAATTTGTCGATTCAATGACTACACAAGAGAATGCCAACGACATAATTTTTCAGAAGCGAGCTTGTGGAATGCTTTTTATGAAGAAGTAAGACGGGAATACAAATTCGCTTTGGACATTGCAAGCAATGGACGTTTTGCTAATCAACGAGTAGAAGTTGCAAGAATCTTGATTGAAAACCTTGCAAAAAGTTGTAACAAGAGTATGCCAAGCTACGAAAAGATTGTCATGACAATTAACACAAAAGCCACTTCTTCCTTGATTTCAGAGATCAAGGAGATGATTTCTTCTCTTTCCTACTGAGGAATCATGTCCTAAACAAGTCTTTGATGACGTGCAAGGGGCTGACCATGGTCCTCAGAGAATCTTCAATAACAACTAGTTAATCTCATAAAGGACGAAAATCTGAATTTTGATGAGCGGTCTCTCTGTAGTGGATTTCGCCCTCAGCAAAGATTTTTCACCTAGAAAAGCTTTCCTCATGGAGCTTATTTTATGCCCCAAAAATAGTATGCAAAGGGGAACCAAGGTGGTTTCCATAGATCGAATCAACAATCCAATTTCGGTAAGGATGAACAATATGATTTTAGAATATACCAAAGAGGAAAATTTGAATCCATGGTGAATGACTTACTGAGTGAGATAAGATACATTCACAAAGGATCTCATTTCAAGTTAAGTCAAGTCCAGCTAATTGATAAACTCTTCTCCCATGTAAAGCAACTCGACCTTGAAATTACCAACATTGCTAGTTCTCTCAAGAAACCATCTAATTTTTCCAAGACAAACTAAGATATGAAATCCGCTACAGAGAGACCGCTCATCAAAATTCAGATTTTCGTCCTTTATGAGATTAACTAGTTGTTATTGAAGATTCTCTGAGCTTATTTTATGCCCCAAAAATAGTATGCAAAGGGGAACCAAGGTGGTTTCCATAGATCGAATCAACAATCCAATTTCGGTAAGGATGAACAATATGATTTTAGAATATACCAAAGAGGAGAATTTGAATCCATGGTGAATGACTTACTGAGTGAGATAAGATACATTCACAAAGGATCTCATTTCAAGTTAAGTCAAGTCCAGCTAATTGATAAACTCTTCTCCCATGTAAAGCAACTCGACCTTGAAATTACCAACATTGCTAGTTCTCTCAAGAAACCATCTAAATTTTCCAAGAAAAACTGAGATAAGTCCAAAGAAAAAGTACGTGGCTGCTATTCAATTATAAGTGGAAAATATCTTGATGAAGTAAATATGCACACAAAACTTGAGGAGAAGAATCAGCCCACACGTTTGATTCTCGAAGAAGAAAACACTACAAGAAAACAATTGATTTGCGAGGGCGGTTTCGTCGCTAATCAAGAATGCAAATGGAATGGCATCGCAAATACGTCGCAAAGTTTTCAAGAACCAGAGATCCATGCAAAAGTCTCGCATAGATTTTGTCGCACATGCCTTGTAAACTTGTGAAGGAATTTCTAAGAAATAAGGCATGTAGCAAATCTTTCATAATTTGTAGCGAAATAGGGAAAGATTTACAAAAAGTTAGCTAAGGATTATTTTAAAAAATTTCACTACAAAAAGGGGTATTCAAAGCACAATTTGATAGCTTTGATTTTAAAAATGCTATGAAAAAATTGTTTTCCGATTTTGGTACATAATAATAGCATTTACTTAATGTTGTCGTGAAAAATTAGTAAGCGAGAAAAGAAAGCGCCTATACTTATGTGAAATTTGGACAAGCGCAAAATACTAAAATATTTCCCTCTTTACCGTAACACTTCAATTACTTAAGCTAAAAAATAAATGTAACTTACAAAAAAAAACACAGACAGAACTCGATCTCTCTTCCTAATCGAAGAGCTAGAATCAAAGAACCCTAATCAAAGCTAAAATAATTCCTTGTCACGGCACCGGAACCCTAATCTCCCACCAACGAAACTCTCTGACGACACAGTCAGCCTCAATTTCGTGCTCTTTACCGGT
>OVAN01012162.1:0-13989 GCA_900406275.1 Anastatica hierochuntica | reverse complement strand
TATATATATATATATATATTGCTATTATAATTTTATTAATTATTTATTTTAGAATATATATATTTTTCCGATTTTTTTTGTTAATTTTATTTAAAGTTTCGTTGTTAAATCGTCGTTATATTACGACGATTTAATGACGAATTTTAAATACAGTCGTCGTTAAATCGTCGTGATTTAACGACGATTTGAAGACGATTCTTTTTAACATTCGTCGTTAAATCGTCGTAATGTAACGACGAGTTAACAACGTTTTGATGCTTCAAATTAGTTGTTTAACCATCTTTAATTTACATCCAATTAACTACAAATTAGCTACAGAAAAGATTTCGTCGTTAAAATCTTGTTAATTTATGAGTATTTTGCGACGAATTGTTTAACAATAAGTTTACGACGAAGTCCAGTCGTCGTTAATTTCACGACGAATTAACGACGATTTTTACATTGCGACGATCTGTCAACAACGTTTTTTCTTTCGTCGTAAATTCGTCGTTAATTTGTTTTAACAAAGATTTTACGACGATTAGTGTCGTTGCTAACTAGCTGTTTTCTTGTAGTGACATTGGTAAATCCCTCATATGCTTTCTTCAAGTTATCCCACGCATCTTTTGCGGATTCAAAACACTGAATCCTTTTGATATGATTGTCACCCACAACTCCTAAAATAGTTGATATTGCATTTGCATTATGTCATGCTTTACTTTTCTCAAGGTCTGTCAATAGAGATTCATCTTTCACAACTTCATATCCATCTTCTCCTATTGCAATATGAGGTGATCAACCTTTCTCAACTATTTTCCAAGCATCCTTATGGATACCTCTAACGACATCTCTCATCTTCATCTTCCAATGACCATATTTTTCTTTCCAAAAATTGGAGTTCGACTTACCGCAAAAAGTTCCTTGATCGAGTCCATTAGTTTTGTAGGATCCTCACCTGTTGAAAGTTTGTACTATTTTGGTTCATATGTTCGCTCTGATACCAATTGAAAAAACTAACAGACTCAAACAAAAATTCCTTCAAACTCCGATACTGATTTTTCATCTTATTAAGAATAAAATCAATACTTTGATTTCTTTTATACAACGTAAATTTGCTTGTAAACTATGACTCTTCTAGCAGAACAAATTCTCAAGAAAATTAATAAATCTCTATACTCTCTTGTTCAATCTCACAGCAAAATTAAATTCTTTCGTTCTCTCTTGTGTTTTGCGTATGGAAACCATACAACAACTCCTTGATCCTTTTTATATTCATGGGCCAGAGATTTTCTTGTTTTCTTTTTTCTCGAATCTTATCTTCCTAAATCTTCATTTTACTTGATTTGCAAAATACTAATTTTTTTGACTTTATCTTCACAGACACGTCATCCCATATTGTCAGCTCATCTACACGATGTTCCGCATTTTCTTCTTGTTCCAACAAGTCTAACAACAGCTCCTTTTCACATATTACATACACACCAAGAAGGATAGTAAATTATGATGAGATATTTTAGACAACTACTTATAAATATAATTAGCCATGTACAGTAAAATCGAAAAAATTACGGAACGCGTAGAGAGATCAATCAAGTGAACAATTTGAAAAAAGAAATTTCTAAATATTCACATATTTATGCAAAATCAAGAACTTTATTGCAAAATATTCTTAGCCGTCGAAAATGAACCAAATGTACTAACCTATATACAAATACATGAAAAGACACTGCGTAATTGAAAGTTGGTGAAGAGAGAGTTTGTCGTGTAATGAGAGTTGCATGTGCTCAACAACTTTTTTATGTCTTGTAATTTTCCTCAAAGATATTTTGTGCGATGAGAATTCCATTTGCGAGGTTACATCATTGTAGAAGCCGTACGTCCCACATGTGACCAGACTCTCGCTCTCTCTCTCTCCATTTCAACGGTCCATATTAACGTTATATAACCATATATACAATAAATATATATAACCAAAGAGATTTATAGAAACGGACCTAAAAGTAGCTTTAAAAGCGATCTTCTCTGTTCTCCGGTAAATCTGTTTGGTCGTCTCTGACTGTCGTCATGGCAGTTCCTGACTCTGGAAAGGAGATTCCTCTTTCTCCAAACCCTCAAATAGCTTCCGCTTCTCAAACCACTCGCCCTATATGGGCAACAATAGCAAGCTCTTCGTCAAGAGTTCTACTTAAACATGATATGACTTTGTCTAGCGCCGATGGTGCTATAGCATATGACATCTCTAAAGATGTCCTTGAAGATCCAAATTACTTATGGAAAATTTTTCTGATTGGTCGTTTTTTCGACACTGCTCCCCATGTCGCAAAAGTTCACGTAATTGTGAAAATATATGGAATTTTGGTGGAAAGGCTCAACGGATCGATGTACATGTCGTTAATCCAACGACTATAAAATTTTGTATTTTTGATCCGATCATAGGAAATAAAATTCTGCAGTGGGGTATGTGGAATATTGTGGACATCCCAATGGTGATCTATGAGTGGAGCCCTAACGTGTTAAACACTCAACCAGTTCTTAAGTCAATCCCTCTTTGGATTGATTTCAAAAATGTTTGGGAGGTGTTGTTAACACAAAAAGGATTGGATTTCTTTGCTAGTGCAGTGGGGGATCCAAAAAAGATTCACCCTACGACGCTAGAGTGTGCTTTTTTCGACAAAGCTAGGCTCTTAGTGGTTGCGAACATAACTCAAGAGCTTCCAGATAGAGTACGTTTGGAAAATAAGAAATGTTTCACAGCTGAAATAGATGTTACATATCCTTGGATTCCTCTAAGATGCACTAAATGTGCTAAATCGGAACACAAAGACTCTATTTGTCTTCTTAATTCAGATAAGGGCGAGCCATTGGTTCAAAAAAACTTTGTTGTTACGTGACTCTGAGAAACAAGTGTGGGTACCAAAGCAAGTTCAAGTTGGTGAGTCTCGGGAGCAGTTGGAGTGTTCAGAGGTAACGAGACCTGTTGATGATGTTGTTGAGAAGCAAACAGAGGAGGCTGCACTTATTCCTGTTTCACTTTCGGAGAAAGAAACTTCTGGTGCTCAAATTACGGTTGATGATAGGATATCCGACGAGACTCTGGTCCTTAACAAAACTGATGATTGGCAAACAGTTTTTCCTACTAAATCAAAAAAACAATCAGATACTCGGATGGTTGACGAGGCAATAGAAGCAAGTACAATTATATCTCCCTCGTGATTCTCTGTTCTTAATGATGATGATGATGGCACTATGGAGAATTCTAATGGAGGAGATTCTAGTGATGGCAATATGGAGGAGATAGAAGAGGGTAAGATTGTGGGAGAGCCTAGTGAAGCCACGAATTCTCTCGCTTTTTTCGGAGGGAAGCTCCGGCAAAGAAAGTCCATGAGGTTGTGCTTCGTCCAGTTTTGCCACGTCTCTTGAAAGGCATAAACCGTCAACTTGAGGAACCAAAATTGGAAGCTACGAAGGGGCTTGGTTCTTCTCAGAGAGGTAGAGGAAGGTCACAGAAAAAACACTAATGTCATTTTTCTCCTTAATATTTGTGGGTTTAATAAGCCACGAAAACACAATGCACTCAAAACTTAGATATCTTCTACAAATATATCTTCTGGTTGCCTCTCAGAAACTCGTGTGAAGGCAGATAGAGCGGATCGTATATGTGCTTCATGTCTTCCAGGTTGGTCGTTGATGTCAAATTATGAGCATAGCCGTTTGGGGGCGCATTTGGGCTGTCAAGAATGATGATGTGCGGCTATCCCCGGTTTTTAAAACATATCAGATGATTACTTGTTCTGTCTTGCCAGTTCATGGAAGTAAGTTCCTTTGCTCTTTCATATATGCTAGCAATTTTGAATTTGATCCTCGACAGTTGTGGTCAGATTTGCGAGACCATAGTGTTTCTCCTATGTTTCGTGGCAAGGCGTGAATAATCTTGGGGGATCTAAATGAGTTTTTAGCGTTGGATTAACACTCGGGTTTTGCTTCTCCGAGTGTGGGTATGGCTGACAGTCAATCGGTGGTATCTCAATATGTTATGCAAGATCTTAGCTACCATGGAGAAAAATTTACATGGTGGAACCGTCTGGAAGGTGATCTGATTGGTAAAATGCTAGAAAAGGCTCTGATTAACGATGAATGGCTGACTTTTTCCCAAGTTCTTTTGCTTTTTTTGAACCAAGTAGTACCTCTGACCACGCTCGATGCGTAGTGGACTTCTATGGTGAAAACACTACTTCACAAAGGACTTTTAAGTTTGTTAATGCACTTACTTCTTTGTTTGCTTTTCAATCGACCATTGGAGATACTTGGCTCTCATCGAATCTCTTGTTTGTTTCGCGTACTACTTTGTTTCGCTTTCCAGGAAGCTTAAGGCATTAAAACATCCACTTTGTAGTCTTAATAGAATCAAACTTGGCATTCTTTCAAAGCGAGCAAAAGTTGCTTTTGATGTCCTGTGTGTCATTCAACGTGATGTGCTCTTGGATCTTTCCTCTGAAATTTTAAAACATGAGGCAAATGCTTCAAGAGTATGGCATCATGTAGCTGCTTTAGAGGAACCTTTTCTTCAACAAAAAGCAAAAATCCATTGGTTAACGCTTGGTGATTACAATAACAAATATTTTCACAAAGTGGCACAAGCTAGGGTCTCGAGGAATGCCATACGTGTAGTGAGAAATTGTGCTGGTGAGGTACTAACGAAGATGGAGGATATGAAGAAGGAGGCAAAGAATTGGTTCTGGTGCCTTTTGCATAATTCTCCGGCTGACTACATGGGTATTACGATAGCGGAGTTGGCGGAGTTGGTTGAGTTTCGATGTTCCCGTGAAGCTCAACGCCTTCTGATGTTGCCAGTGACCGATGATGAGATCAAATATGTCCTATTTGGTATGCCATCAAATAAATCCCCGGGTCCGGATGGTTTTACCACGGAATTCTTCACTGCAACCTGGCCGTTAATTGGAGGTGATTTCCTTGTTTCGATAAAGTCTTTCTTGAACAACGACTATTTACCGAAAGGTGTGAAATCTACTATTTTAGCTCTTATTCCGAAGATAGATTCACCGATGGAGATTCAAGATTATCACCCAATCTCATGTTGTAATATTCTCTACAAAGTGATCTTAAAGATTATTGCAAATCGTTTGAAAGCGGTTCTTCCTACTCTCATCTTGTCGAGCCAGTCGGCTTTTGTCGCAGACCGATTACTATTGGAGAATCTATTGCTTGCTACTGAGTTGGTGAATGGTTATCATAAGTAGGGTATTGCTTCATCCTCTGCTTTAAAGATTGGTATTGCGAAAGCTTTTGATACGGTGCAGTGGGGTTTTGTTACGAACCTGCTAAGGGCTATGGAGTTTCCGGACATGTTTGTGCGATGGATTACTACGTGTATTACTACGGCCACTTTCTCAATTTAGGCGAATGGAGAAATTGCTGGTTTTTCAGTAGTGTGTGGGGTTTGTGACAAGGGTGTGCTCTTTCGCCCAATCTTTTTGTGATCTCTTTGAATGTTCTGTCTGCTTTGGTAAATCGTCCGGCTCTGGAATGCACACTTGGATACCATCCCAATTGTCAGGTTCTAAATTTAACGCATCTTTCTTTTGCAGATGACATTATGGTTTCACCGTTGAGAAAACCGAATCTATTAAAGAGATAATAGATATTTTTGGTTATTTTGCTAAGATATCAGGTTTAATATCAATGTTGCGAAGTCTAAAATTTATTTGGTCGGAGTTTCGGATGACACATTGATGACGTTCGGGATTGATTTGGTCTAGCTATGGGGGAGCTTCCGGTGCGATATATGGGTCTACCGCTTACTACTCTTCGTATGTCTTCTGCAGACTACGCACCATTGATTGAGAAGATTAATCAGAAGATGTAGACGTGGTCTGCGCAATTTCTTTCTTTCGGGGGTCGGCTACAATTATTATTATCAGTGATCTCGAGTATCACCTAGTTTTGATGTTCAGCTTTCCACCTACCTCGACGATGTTTGCAGGAAATAGACAAACTATGTGCGGCTTTTCTTTGGTCGGGTCCTGAATTGAAAGAAAGAGGGCAAAAGTGGCATAGGAGGAAGTTTGTCGACCAAAGTTGGAGGGTGGTTTGGGTATTCGGTCTCTGCAAACGGTGAACATGATGTTTGGTTTAAAGCTTATTTGGAGTGTGGTAACCTCAGCGAAGTCTCTCTGGGTTAATTGGGTCAAGCATCATTTGATAGTTAAGGTTCCATATGGACTGCTCGAGATGACATTGGGTCATGGGGGTGGCGGAAAATGTTAATGCTGCGTGACAAGGCTCATACTTTTCTGAAAATGCAGATCGATAATGGTTTATCAACATCTTTCTGGTATGACTCTTGGCATCCAGTGGGGCGTTTGATTGATATTGTTTGTTTTCGTGGGTTCCGGCTTTGCGGCTTCCATCTTCGGTTTCGGTTGGAGTAGCGGCGCAGTCCCGCTAGTCGTTTCGAAGGCAACAACATCCTGCACTCCAAACTCTAGTTGAGGCGCTACAATTGTAACCGATTGTGTCAAATAATGCGAGGGATGATGTCTTCTTATGGAAGGAGATAGATGGTGAATATAAGAATGTTTTATCCTCAAAATTAAATTATGACATTGTTCGATCTTCCCGCCCTAGTTTGCCTTGGACGGAGAGAGTTTGGTTCTCAAAAGCTATGGTAAGACATGCTTTTGTTACATGGCTAGTTTTTCTGGATCATCTTTCCACATGTGTTCAAATGTCAGCTTGGTCACATAATGTCTCATCCGTCGAGTATTCTGACCATTTGTTCTTCATGTGTCCATATTCATCTGAGGTTTGGACCGCTACAGTCAAGGGTCTACTTGAAGCATCTTTTTCAACGATTTGGACCTCCATCATCGCCACTCTCTTACAAATTAGACGGAAGGATATTTCTCAGTTCTTTTTGCGTGTGTCATTTCAATGCGCCATTCATTCTTTGTGGTCCGAAAGGAATCGGATTTTATCGTTTGGAGTTCCGAGTGATTTGTCCATGTATTTGGCTTTCGTTTAGACTTGTTTGATCACTTTTAAATCTTTCTTTTCGGATAAAAAGCATTTATTGTACAAAAATTTTTGTTGGAATATAATTTTACATTACAAAAAAAAATTACAAGACTCGGATGCGCATATATCAAAACGTTATGGTTTAGAGTGTTAACATTTCACCACCGTGGTGTAACGTGCACCGCTTCCTGTATATGTGGCTAATTTTTTTTTTGTCAACAATTTGGCTACTTAGCAAAAGAGCAAAAAGATAGCGCTACACGGAAACTAGTAAGAAAACGTGTATTGTTTTACCAATACTTTTGCGCTTCAAATTATAATATCATCATCACTTATTACTTTGATATTACAAAAAGATATTTATCATTTTTATTGCCAATACAACCATATATACACACTAATATACCTAAACCATATAATATACTTTGATTTTTTGTTAAACTTATAAAAAAATATCTAAATGATGTGCAGAAGTGAAAGCACGATTTTGACGTTTTCATTTTTAACATATAATTAAGTTATTAAATGACATATATGTATATATACACATTTATCAACTGACAAATTTCAAATTTGCTTCCTTTATTAACGTAAAAGACCCAAAGACTGAACACTTGTTTCTTCATGGTCACAGATTCTAGAATTTTTTGTGAAACAAAGTTTGAATAACGTTTCATAACTGAGAGAAAAAAAAAACGTTTCGTAACTAAAACAACTTTTTTTAGTGAACAAACCTTTTTTTAAATATATATTTAGTATTTCCATTAGTTTAGTTAAACCCAACTCATGTGCTCTATGAAAACTTTAAGGGATTTGAGAAATTGTGAAACTTTTATTAGAAACACTCTGTTTTTACATAAGGAGAAGAGCCGAAGCTTTACAGTTTATATAACCAGAAAGATGATTCTAGAATACAATCGAAAACCCTAATCTCTTCTGTGGATAAGAACAAAACTTTAGTCAAGACTCCAACGGCTTGAATTTGTTAGAGAGGACGATGGTCTCTTTCCTGGAAGGTGCTGTGTTAATGGTGAGGAGACTCTGAGCTGTTTCTTTGTCTTTAGCGTCTGAAGAAGACTGAGGCTTTATGGGCTTCGTTGTAGTGTTTGGGCTTTGCTTCCTTATGTGACAAGAAGAGATCTTAAATCCACTAACATCCCCCCTCAAACTTGTGTTTGGTGGAGAACAAACACCAGGTTTTGTCTCTGAGATTGAGGAAGCACCGTCGAGAGAGGGACTTAGTAAAGATATCTGCCAATTGTGATTTGGCCGGTATATATTGTGTCTCCACAAAGCCTAAGGCAACTCTTTCACGAACATAATGATAGTCGATGTCGAATGCTTTGGATCGATTGTGTAAAGCCGGATTAACACTGAGATATACCGCCGATTTATTATCATAGTAAAGCTTTGCTGGCTGTGATTGAGAGACATTTAAATCCTTCAAAACCGATGAGATCCGAGTCATTTATGCTGTCGTCTCAGACAAGGCGCGATATTCTACTTCGGTTGAAGAGCGAGATATTGTGTCTTGTCTTTTAGCTGACTACGAAATGAGACTTGATTTAAGGAGATTACAAAAGCATGTGGTTGATCGTCTTGTCTCTTTACATCCGGCCCAATCGCTGTCACTGAAGGCCTTAAGAGTCAGATCGTTGTCTCGAACTATGTTGATGCCTAGTTGAGTAGTTCCACGAATATAACGCTGAATCCTTTTAAGAAGCTGAAAGTCTGTTGTTGTTGGAGAGTGCATTCTGCAGCATACCAGGTTGACCGCGAACTGAATTTCTGGACGTGTAAGAGTTAGGAACTGAAGCTTCCCGACAAGGCTATGGAAGTATGTCGATTCCGAAAACAATTCAGAGTCTAAAACCAGATCAAGTTTTAGTGGCAGCGGTGTCGGCATTGGGTTGCAAGATGCCATGTTTGCTACTAGTAAAATCTCCTCTGCTTATTTGCTTTGATTAAGGAAGAGTCCATCCTTGTGAGCTTGTATCTGAATTCCCAGAAAATAATGAGCTTCTCCGAGGTCTTTCATTGAAAACTTGTTGTTAAGTGTTTCAATGAGAGTCTTGAATAACTCAGGGTCGCTTCCTATTAGTAGAATGTCATCAACGTAGAGCAACAAAACCAACATCTTTCTTTGATGACATTAAGTGAAGAGAGACGGATCTGCTTTACTGCAAATAAATCCAAATTCCATGAGAAATGTACTGAACTTGTCGAACCATGCTCGAGGAGCTTGCTTAAGCCCATATAGCGCCTTTGTGAGCCTACATACATAATCTGAATGTTCTTGGTCAATAAATCCAGGTGGTTGTTTCATGAAAACCACTTCTTGAAGTTCTCCGCGTAAAAACACATTTTTGATGTCCAATTGAGTAATGGACCAGCTTCTTGCAACCGCTACATCAAGTACCAGCCGAATGGTACCTGTACGAATCACTGGGCTATAAGTTTCAGTGTAGTCGATCTCGTCTTCTTGTTTAAAGCCTTGTGCAACCAAACGAGCTCTAAGCTTATCTAATGAACCATCGACATTGAGCTTTGTGCGAAATCGATGAGAAGTTTTTCTCTCTACCGAGATTAAACCCATACTAATCGCAAGAGCACGATGGTCTCTTGTAATTTAGCATCGGGATCGATCCACGAGGAGCAAACACTAACACATTAACCTATATAGATTCTATGGTTAAGCTAAACCAATATAAGGGATTGAGGGTGAACTAATAACTACTTAAGCAATATGAAACTTAAGAAACAAGAACCAAACAAACAAATAAACAAAGCAAAAGATGAAGTTTGGAAATGATGATAAAGTGATGTGGATCCTAAGCTAGATAATTGAAATAAGGAGATCAAGTGCTAATCAATGATGCTCAATCATGCAATAAGAACCATTCAATGGCAAGAACCAATCGAAGTCAACTAACTCATTCCCATGAGACTAATCCATTCACTAATCGCTTAATCATACAAATCTCCCGATGATGATTAAGCAACTAATGATCATTAAGCTATAGTCATACAAGCTAACAAATCATCTCAAACAACTATTCCCATAGGTTAAGAAGGAAAAGCATGTTTAAAGTTCTCTTGGGAATTTCATCGAACACCTTCCAGGCGTGAAATTCAAAAGTCTAGATTTAATTTTCCCAAGCCTAATCTAGCATTAAGCAACCTCTAAACATGTGAATCTATAAAGACCAAGCATCAAACATCATTCATCATCACTCAAGCATCCCTAAATCTACTAACCCACAATCCACATCTATGTAAACTACTCACTAATCATTGTGATCAAGCAAGCAATAACATAGAAAAACAAGATAGACATTATGATCAAGAAGAAAGAAGAAGGAAAGATGAAAACTTTTTACTTAGATCAAGTATTTAGAGACAATCATCAAAGGGAAATACAAGATCAAAGATAGGTTTTTGCAAAATCCAACTTATGTTATTACAATGAGAAAATGGTCTTTAAATACTAATTGGGATTTGGTTCTCTCTAAACGGGGAAAATCCGGTTTTGTTCAAGTGTTTTTCTTCATTCGGAGGATGTACCGACCTGTGCAAACAGAGTGCAGGTCGGTACGTTTGGTCGATATTATGTGACGATTCTCTCTGGTTTGAATACCGGACTGCACAACTCGGGATGCGGAGATCGGTATGAGTGTACTGGGCTGTGCGAGACAGGGGCGTGGCTCGGTATTCGGAGTCTAGTATGTTTGTACCGACCTACGCAAGAGACGCGTGGGTCGGTATGCACAGGTCGGCATGGTGGCTCCGGAATGTCTGTTGTTCGTACCGACCTGCGCAGGTCGGTATGCACGGGTCGATATAGATGTACCTACCTGTGCAAGGAGTGCGTGGATCGGTATGCAGATCGGTACTCTCCTGAAAATGGCGTTTCTTTGTTGTTTGACTTGAGGCTTGGTTCGATCGCGTTCGTTCTCCCGTTATTGATTCAAAGCGACCTAAAAAAGGGTAAGAAGAGAAGAATATGCAAATCCTAAGGACTCTAGACTCGAAACACTCAAATGACTAAGAAATAATCCTAAAAACTCTAAATGCAACACTTAATCATACGAAAATGCTTCTAAAGTTTACTCTTAAAACGAGAAAATACGATAATATCAACTCCCCGGGATTAGTCTTTTGCTTGTCCTCAAGCAAATAAGCAAAATCTAAGCTCGAAGAAGAGGTTTGAAGGCAGGGAACTCATAACCTAAGGGAGAGACAAAGGTGATTGAATCGAGATTCTTAGGGAGAAGTAGCATATAGCGAAAGTCTATTCTAATCTTTCGTACTTCGCCATAGCCTTTCCAAGCCCTAATCTACTCTAAGCTCCGAGACCTAAGCAAATTCCTTCTATCAAAACAAACTTGACTCTTTAACATTCATTGGTTTTTCGAATTAGCGCAGTTCTCATTATGGGCAAGAGATCGATGTCAATCGGCTTGGTAAGGAAAAATGGCTTTTTTGGTGATAAGAGATGGCTTATATTTTTCGTTTGTGGCTCACACTCAAAGAAAACACGAAATGACATCATTACGCAAAGGCAAGGAAGAAAGGGATCAATTGATGTGTACAATGTCTAACTTCCGTTCATTTTACCCAAACCCCAAGCTTTAAACTCTATGATCCCACCCGGATTTCATGTTTTCCCATCTCACACCTCTCTCAAAGACTCATTTTTTTAGCAAATATTTCTTTAGAGACACCAACCACATCCTTTTATCTTTACTTAGAAACTTGAGGTATCCATTAATTTTTTTTAGCTCTCTTTGACCTTTAGCTTGTTCCACTATCAGTTCTAACACTTGTTTTGTCTTTTTCTTAACTTAAGTGGTGGAACTTCTTTCTTTAAAAACACTAGAGCTTTTCCTTTAAACTTTTTCTATCTCAAGCCTCTTTCATTTTAAACACCAAACCAATCTTTATTTTGCATTTTTCTTTTCTTAACCCTTTGATTTCAACTTATTCACACCAATAATCCCACCATTTCTTATTTCTCATTCCCTTCCTATTCTATCTAGTCTCTTAGCCTTTAAGAAAGAAAGGCAAGCTCAAGAACGGAAGATGAAACATTGTCGTTCCCAATACTTACAAGATTTTGCACATGAGACATTATAGAAAAATGAGTTCTCTCAAGAAAAAAAACGAATGGTTTGAAAGAAATGGGAAGGGCTAAGGTGAGGAACCGTCTTAAAAATGAAGACGGCTACTCGGGTTATCCAAAGAGTGGTAAAAGTGGGGAAGAAAACCCGAGTAAAACATTTAATACCATGAGATCGGTTTCAATCCCATAATAAGAAAGATTAAGTCAATATTAGGTTCAAGTTAAGATAGAGTCAAGGCGAATTATCAAGATGGTTTTACTAATGTAGATGCTTTCGAAAGGGGGAGTTCTAGTTATGGATTTTCCATTTTTTTCGTTTAGGTTCAAGCTACATACTACTTCTAACAAGGGTCTCGATTGAATCCCTAAGTATAGTCCACTTACAAGGTGGTTTAATCATCGTCCTCTATGCAAATGCATCCTACATGATTTCTAAGACTCGATCCTATCAAGAATGCTGCAACTACATGATTCTTTTTAGATTTTTCAAAAATTTTCGATTTTTTGGATTTTATATGCCTTAGGTATTAACAATGCATGCTAAGCTATATGAGACTCAAGAGAAAGAAAAAGGAAAACAAAACAACTTAAAACGATATTAGCAAACATTCTCCTCCCCCGGACCTACTCATCACCGTCTCGGTGATTGAATAAGACCGACGAAGGAGACCAACAACCACACAAAGCAAAAGCAAAAGATATATGGTATTTACAATAGAAGAAGATTGGTACCTTGGATCAAAATGTAGGAGAACCGGTGGAATCCATTGAGTGAAGTGGAAGAGACGAGTTACTTAGGCTCCATTGGAATGAGAGTTAGTACCATCCATGAGCTATCAAACACACATTAACAACAAAACTTAGCCAACCCTATCCGATTTGAAGAAGTGAATGAAAAGCGATTAAAACGTGTATATACAAAGGATACTCATGGGATTGCCTCCCAAGTGCGCTTGTTTAATGTCTCTAAGCTTGACATTTTGTTTTTGGTGAACTAGTGGGAAGTGGAACGAGAACCATCGAGACTCTTTGCGCCTTTGTCCACAAGCTCGAACTTGAGGACATTCTTCATGATTTCTTCCATACCCTCATGTCCTTTATTTATCATCTATTGTGGGATCACACTCCTAGCTCTTGTAAAAGGCTTAGAGATACTTTTACACTTGATCTTTTCCTCAACAATCCCATCCTTGTAGCAAATTGGAATGAGAGTCATCCATGGAGTATCTTTTGTCCCAAATGGTGTCTTTCCATTCTTGACATGACCTTTTTCGTCGGAAAACAATTGGTTAAGGCCATAATCACTAAAGTCTTTCTCATCATCAACCACTAGTTGTGGCTTGGCTTTTTTTTTCCCACGATGCTTCTTTGGCTTCTTAATCATACCAATAAAAGATTCTTTAGACTCTTCTTCATTGTCATCTCTCTCAAACAACCATCCAAAGCTTTCACTTAGATCAAGCTCCTCCATTGGTTCATCTCCCATCTCTTGTGTAGAGAATGTCCCAAAATATCCATGATAAGCATTAACCATCTTGTAGGACTTGTTGGGATTAATATTGACAAGAATAACCTCCTTAGTTTTGAAGTCTATCTTGGTCCCAACAGTTTCAAGGAAGGGAGTGCCCAATAACAAAGGATACTTTCTTTTTCCCTTCATCTCAACAATCACAAAGTCTTTGGGGACTATACAATCTCCAATTCTCAAAGGATAGTNATAGTCTTCAAGCTTTCCCATAGGTTGCTTAATGGAGGAATCACCTAAAGCAATAGGAGATGTTGGCTTGATCAATTCTTTGATACCATACTTCCTAATCATGTCAAGAGAAATCACATTCACGCTCGCTTCGGTG
>OVAN01012161.1:0-13991 GCA_900406275.1 Anastatica hierochuntica | reverse complement strand
AAAAGTTGCAAATCTCTCCAAGTTATGCTTTCTTTCTTCTAGGATTGAGAGTAGAAGCGGGTGTGTGTGTGTGTCGATGGTTTTGAAAAATCCCTTTTGAAAAAGAGTTGTGTCTTTTTTGTTTTCTTTTGATGTTATTAACAAATACCCATCGGATCCGGGTACAGATCCGAACTACCCATCGGATCCTGTGGTTGGGTCTGTAAATAACATAACTTCTCTTATTTTTTTGGTCATTTACCATTATTTTCGTTTTCTTTTTTAAATCCTAATAATTCTATTTATTTGAAGAGTAATTTGGCTCTTATTTTTGCCATGAGGAGTATTCCAGCTTTTGATCCAACTGATGTACACTTTTATTTTCCTTTTTGTAAAAATCAAAAACAAAAAAAATTCGTTTTATTCTCCCTCTTCCTCGGCTCTCCTTCTTTCTTTCTTTGATTCCTTCAATCAGTCTTCGTCTCGATCTCTTCACTTCTTTCTTCCTCCTTGATCAACATATCGTCCTTCTTCTCCGCCTTTCCTCTTCACTTTCGAGCTTCAATGTAATTTGAAGCACTCACGGTTTTGTCAAGATTCAAATGCTTGATTTCATGAGAAACCATGTGACAATAACAAAGAATGAGAAGAAAAATTAAGGGTTTTGGTGGCCGAAGGTGGGATCGGGGTTTAGTGTTTGTTCTTGTGGCAAAGATGAAAGGTTTCAATGTGTTTGTGTTCAAAAAAGATTTGAGCGACATTAGCGGATAGGGTCAATACAAAGGTATGATTCAAATACAAAGAAAAGATTTGGCTGTTATGGAGAAAATGATTAGCCTCACACCTCTCTACCATTCGGGTTTGTTTAAGAGGCATTAACCTGGTTCAGTGGTCGTGGTTCTTGGGTTTGAAGTTGAGTAAAGTAACTTCAAAATTATTGCAAAATTTGTTAAATCAAGTAGAGTTTAGATAAGATTATAATGTTTGTTTGTTTTGTTAATTGTTCAGAATGATGTGGGAAAATTGGATACAAAGAGAATGGAAGAGCATGCAACAGAGGAGTGCCTCTTCTTCGGTTCTTCGTCTTCTTCTGTTTTATTGGCTACTTTAAAGTTTAGCTCTTTTGACTATTTTTCTATGGTTCTTGTTTATTCAAGTCGAAATTCCGCTTGCGGAGGCAATCTTGCAAAGAATTCACCGATAATTCTAAGGATGATATTCATCTAATCCTCCATTTTTGTTGTCATGGATTCATGTTGTGCATTGATATCTCAATGAATAGCAAGTAAACACGAACTTATTTTCTGCAATTTGTTCTGAAGTTCTAAGAAGACTACATGAGCAATTAGAGGTTAGTTTTCTTATCTAAATTCACAAAAAAATCATTGAGTTTCATTAGTGAGAGACTCTCGACCAAATTTTCTACAAAAACATAGAGATATCTTTATAAATCTATCCCTAACTAAATGCTCTTAGGTACCAATACAAGGACAATCTCTATTGGTTGATCCTTAAAGGTGCAGCAAAACCATTTCTTATTAACTTGTTAGTACAACCTTTGTTTATAGAGAAGATATCTCATATTTCGAAAGTAATATAATATGGTTTCCGAATATTTCTCTGATATTTTACAGGACGTGAAGACTAAACATCCCAAAAAACACTTATGAAAACCTATACTAGGTAATGAAAAGAATTTTTTCACTCTTAAACTCATCAGTAGTGTTATTTTGTTAGTTACATTCATTTGATTTGTGTGATTGGTGTAAGGAGTGTGAAGGTTTCTCAAAGAGATGTATACTATTGGTATTTTTTCATTAACCGGTCTCTAATTTGATAAATTATTGTCTAACTAAAATGTTTCAAGTTGTTCTTAATTGCTCTTTGATAATAGAAGCTAAATTGTTTCAGC
Organism: Anastatica hierochuntica; assembly: GCA_900406275.1. NCBI lineage: Eukaryota > Viridiplantae > Streptophyta > Magnoliopsida > Brassicales > Brassicaceae > Anastatica > Anastatica hierochuntica. Next base: position 12,100 of record OVAN01012161.1, on the reverse strand, counting down.
TACAGATACAGATGAATTTTTTCTGAGAATTGTTCTAAAGAAAAATGTGCATAAAAGCTCAGAAATACACATTACTATAGTCACGAGGCAATACTGAATCAAAAAGTTGTTTTGGGTTTCTGTTTTCTTAATCATAGATTAATCATCTTTTTTCATAGTGGTTGTAATCTTTTGCTTTTTAATATTTTCTTTTGTATATATTCTTAGCTCAACTCTCTTAGCACTTAGTTCTTTGACTTGTTATGAACGTCTTTTGATGTGCATGTCCTTTGTGTGTTTGTGCTTATAAAGTGATTGAGAATGTGCGAAAATTTTTGTACATTGAATATACTTTACGATTCATTGGCCTTAAAAATTTATAAAAATAACAAATTTCTCTAGCAAACTTATGTTGCAGATTTCTATAACAAACTTATGTTAAAAATTTCCATATCAGACATTTACCTACTAGCTCAAAAAATTTATGGCAACTCTATTGATCGTCAAGTTTCATTACTAAAAAACACATAAAATTTTCTTATGGCAAAATAGACTTCAATTCTAAAATGAGTATAACGAGTATAATGTCTTGAATGAGGCTTCAAATTCTATAAAAAACTTTCGTAGCAGATTTATATAGCAGACATCTTCGTGTTACCTTAGAATGTTCTCGACATCTCCACTTATCACCAAACTTTTTATACTTAAAAAAACACATAAGCGTATGACAAAATGGTAGTAGATAGTAAACACAAGAACAATTCTTAACAATATTATAACTTACATAATTACAGACATCAATACCAGACTTATTCAACAAACTTCATTTTTTCATTTGAAGTCACCAAAAATGAGCAAAAATGACTAATCAAGCAAGAAAATACCATGAAAGGTTGTGCATCACCCATTCACCATAAGCAACAGACAAGTGAACAATTCACTCTAATAAACAAACATTTAAGCACATTAGTGATACCATTAAACTGACTAAACTATCGTGAAAATACATACCCCAATAATGATAACACAAAAGATATCAGAATGGTACACAAAAAACACTAACAGACATGAGAGAACCAAAAAAATCCAAAAAAGTTATTATACACATGCTAAAAACACATTTTCAAAAATTCTTTGTAAAAAAGACTTCGGGTGAAGTATCTTCCTCAAATGGCAAGTAGACTTCGGGTGAAGTCTACTACTATTATGCAGACTTCATGTGAAGTCTACTAAAAAAACAGAGTAAATTTCGTTTGAAATCTACATTTAGACTTTATAGGAAGTCTACTCGGCGTAGACTTCATTAGAAATTTACTAGCAGACTTCATTTAGGTTAGTTATGTAATTCCAATTTATTTTGAGTAGGCTTCATCCGAATTACACTCTAAAAAGAGGTTACTTTTGTACTTGATCAAAGTTTTGACTTTTCGAGTAGACTTCACTCGAGGTCTGCTGAGGATAGTTTTGTAGTTGGCCAAAATCGCAAAATATTGACTCTTTTAGCAGACTTCTTCATGAAGTCTGAAAAGGGAGTAGACTCACTTTTCAGAATTCTCGAAGAAGTCTGCGTGGGTTAGTTTTGTATGTGACCAAACCATTGATTTTTGGAGTACACTTCACCCAGCGTCTGCATAATAGTAGTAGACTTCACCCGAAGTCTGCTACATGAGATCTTTCTAGAAGTCTATTGGAGGGTTGACTTCCTCATAACCGCGGACTTCGGGTGAATTCTACTACTATTACGTAGACTTCAGGTGCAGTCTACTCACTTTTCGAAAAATATGCAGACTTCACCTGATGTTTGCACCATAAAGTCAATAATTTGTGATTTTGGTCAAATACAAAACTAACTAGAGCAGACTTCGGGTGAAGTCTGCTCTAGAAAGTCAAAATTTAGTCAACTATAAAACTAACCTCACATTTACGCAGACTTCATGTGAAGTCTGCTCTAAAAAGTTAAATATTTTGGTCAACTATAAAACTAACCTCCCTTCTAGAGTAGACTTCGGGTGAAGTCTGCACAATTTATTTTTGTTTTCAAAAAAATGTGCAGACTTCACTTGAACTACAAAACTAACCTCTACGTTAACTAAAGACTTCACCCGAAGTCTGCTAGGATTGCAGACTTCACGTGAACTAAGCAAAACGCAGATTTGGATCTTGACCAAAATGAAGCTTGGGAGTTACCTTGATCCGATTTGAGTTTCCTCTTAGCTTCTCTAAGTGTCCAAAACTGAAACCAAAGTGATTTGAGTAGTTATGTTGTTAGAATCAACGAAATAAAGGGTTTCGAAATTTGAGATTTTGAAGAAAAAAAAAGTTATTGTGATTTTTGGTTTGAAATGGAGAGAAGATGAGAGAATATAAAGTTTTGATACTATTATTTTGGTTTAAGTGCTTGAAAAAGCATTAAAAGAAGCATTTAAAGCTTCAATATTGGTTGTTAATGGTGGTTGGGAAGATTGAAGAAGATGACGTTTTAGTGAATATGTTAAATACTTAAGGATGTTTGTGTATTTTTGAAATTCTTTTTTTAATTAAATAATTGGTAATTAATGGAAAAATTGGTAAATTTAGATTTTTGAGAATGGTAGAAAGTAGAAGTTTTAAAATGAAGAGAGAAAATGTTACTTTGCAATTGACCACAATATTTAGGTCATTTTTACAAACACCCCATATTTATATGAGTATATCAATATTAAAAATTATATTTCAATAGTCGATATTTAAATCTTAATTTTAACATGTCAACACATAAATTTCTTCTTTTATTAAATTACTTAAACGAAAAATATACAAAATTAATATATACTTCCTCAGTTTCACAAAAATAGCTTTCTGGAGTTTTCACACATGTTTTAAAAAGTTAATGTGTAACAAAAGAAACTTTATTTGTCGTATAAAAAAGATTTTCCTACAACTTTAAACCAATAGTAATAATAAAAAATCTTAGATTTAACATTTTTTATTATTAATGTTTTAAAGATGCACATAAACCTAAATTTCTCTTTGTGAAACAATTTTTTGCCAAAAGTTCTAACAATATTTCTCTCTTAAAACCACAGGGGCAATCCACCTATACATTTTTTGGTGCCTTTCTCCATTTCCACACTAGCTCACCTCTTTTAAAAAGAAGTAGCTTATTAGATCACATATTTTAAAACGTATTAATGTTTACTAATGAAGAAAAAAATATAATATTTACTAAACATAAACAAAAACCCACACTTAATTAAAGAGTCTAAGTCCGACTAAAAAAACACTTCGACATTCGGATATCCGCTTCACCTGCTTCCCACTTACTCTACCTCTCCNCCCCCCCCCCCCCCCCCCCCCCCCCCCTGCCCCCACAATCTACTCCACCATTAAACTAAACTAGGTCAACTCCCCTTCTTCAATGAGTTTATCACTTCATTTTTCTCTCCCATAATGTATTATTCCATTAAAATACACGAATTATCAACTTTGTCGCCAAGCTTATCATCATATATAAAAAAACAATACAATGCAAGAAAAAGACAAACACTAGTTAAAAAAAGTGTTATAGCCACGACAGATTTCGTGGTTATAGGATCGTGGTTTTTTTTTCGTAGCTAATTGTGGCTATATGAATGATTTCGCCACGATTTAGCCACGAAAAAAGTTACGATCCTATAGCCACGTTTTTTCGTGGCTAAAACGTGACTATACCAGTTTTTTCTACTAGTGAAATCAAGATGTGGCGAGGTCGCCCAAAACGGATCAATCGTGCCACCTGAGTACCTGTGACTGGAAATAATACTCCAGTGAAAAACGTTTGTCTTAATTCGAAGGTGAATATTTCAAACCATTTTGATCTTCGAGATGTTTTGAGCTATAAATATGCAAAATACATGTTAATATCTCATTAGAAACGTATATAAAACATATATTTATAAATAGCATATGAAGTAAGTGAGTACAATATATGTTATTGAAATATATAAAATAGTCATTCATGAATAACCACGATAAAAAAATGTTTATAATATAGAAAAAAATAGAAATTTCAAGTTAACATTAAAAAGTTAACAAACGCATACTATAATAGATTCATGAATTTTGTTACTACGTAACACAAATGATTCGATGTAATATTTTTGTAATATTTACTGAATAGTTTTGTAAACTCATCCTCATTTTAAGAAAACAGAAGTTAATTATATTGTTACATTGAGAAAATTCTAAAATTATAAGAAACAATGATGTTACCCAATATTTAACTAAAATTTACTTGAATATTATTTTTATTAAAAATCGTATATCACAATTGTTATATGGAAGTACAAATCTTTAAAGAAAAAATATTAATCTTACATAAAGTATAGAAAAAGTCTGTTGAACGACAAAATTTTAGTCTAACTAATAAAAAAGTTGATCATTCTGCACTCTCTTTTAGTCCACGTCATCTCTCAACAACAACCCCTCCCTTCGCGCCACGTCAGCTACAAACTACATGTTGTTTCACCAACAGACGCCTTGCTGTTTTCAAAATTGAAACAGAGAGGACTTGAAAACCACAAATAGACTACAAAACGACAAACATTTCTTCCTACCATTACCATTTTAACGAGGCCCATCATCTTAATAGGCTCAGTAGAACATACAGCTTCTCCAATTGTCTTTCACCACCGCCGGAGCTTCCCCCTTCCGCAAAGCAATCCCTACGCCGTCCAGCACAGACGGCTTGCCGTTTAACACATCAAAACTGAGTGGCCCACAAAACTGAGAGAAACTAAGGTGTTAGCTCGTTTGATGACTTTGTCTGTCAGATCTTAGGGAAGCCTATGAAGCAGAAATGATCATGGATTTTCGATAAGCTTGTTCATGTTTTAGGTTTAGAGCTTCATGATTATCATCTAAATAGTCATGGAAAGTATGCGATTCGGCCTTTTCATGGCTTCCGGTGATAGATGGTTCAGTCTGCTTCGGTTTATAGTATCAGATTTGTTCATAGATTCGGATGATATGATTCGGTTATCTAAGGTTTATGGGTTAGAGCTTTTTGGATCAAGGCTGAATAAGAAAGGAGAAGGGTGATTCTGTCTGGATTTAACTCCGACACGGTAAAAAAAGAGATTGGTTTATTGGGAATGTTTCCCTTAAGGAATGTAAATATTTGGGTGTGTTCAATTTGCTGTGGGGAGAAGACAAAGGGTTTCTTGGAGAAATTGGTGTCAGAATCTTGGTTGACACATGGATGTTTGGAGGTTATGCTGGCGAGATTGGCCTCATGCCGCTTAAAGCACTGTCGCGTCAAGACTCAAGCGGTCGGTCAGTCAATGTCAAAATCAGTGATCTTGCTTTTTAGTTGTTTCAAAGAGATTAATCTATCTAACTTGGTTTAAAAATTGACTTAGGTCCAAGATGCAATTGCTGGAAAATAAAATCACAGGTATACCATTTGTCAGGGTTTTGAAGTATACGCACGACCAAAATTATCCCGGTTTGAATCGCAAAGTTCTATATGTTTTGTAGGGACATTGAATAAAGAGATTGGTCATCAGAGCATTTTCTTTCATCAGGTCATATCTCTGATCGAGCTACCGTCATATCTCTTGCTAAGTTTGTAAAACCCCAAATCGTAAAATCCATATCTTGGTACGTCAGCTAGACATCTACCTTTAGATTATGATCTGTTTTGAGAAGAATTTCTCCTTATTAGCCTGAGTAATTACCAATGATTTGTTGGATTGATTTCAGTTTTGTGCATTTTTATGTTGGGTTGGAATGTAATGTCTACTCTCTGCAGTGTGATAATCAGTTCTTATAACATGACGACGGGACAACTGTTTTCATGCAACGCTCAAGTTTTATTCTACAATTATAAGCAACTTCGAATTTAGCGGATGCTCGATTTTGACTACCTTTGTGGTAAGTTGTAATAGCATCATGATTTTGACTTCCGCTTGATTTCGACTTCCTCTTCAAGTATTGAGACAGCATGTGTTGCGCATGCCACATCAGATGTTTTCATCAACTCCCCATTATTTTATAAGGTTAGTGTAGTCAGTTTGATATATGAAGATTTCCCTCTCTCCCTTTAGTGTGAATCTTTCCATCTTTTGTAATGTATTATTCTCCTTTCGTATTATTACTATGAAGTAGCCAACTACTAAAGTTGGTGGCCATAATATCATACGGTGTTTCGTATTTGGACACCAAGCAGTGGATTGCTTATACTCATGATAATAATAATAATAAGGTGTTTTAGTTATAGTATTGAACTGATTGGATTCCTCATAATGGCAGTATTTTTACATATTTGAATCGACATTGTGTTATTTATTGGCCAATGCAGTTATTATTAGACCAACTACTGTTGGAGTGTTCAAGCGGGAGCCTTTAAAACTGGTGACACTGCCAAAACAATTGACAATATCTTCCAGCGCAAGCTGTACCGGTCTGGGTATGTTGGCTTTGTTTCAAAATCTCTTCGAACTTTTCTTTTTCCTCATTATTATCCCCTATCTTAGTATGAAAACATCTAAAAGCATTACCGAATGCAAGGATTTTAATTTTTAGATTTTTTTTGAATTATTTGTATTTGATGAATACAATATGCTTTAGTGATATTTTCTTTTTGATGACAAAAATAGTAATATTTATTTTTTCTTGGAAGTACGAAAAAAAGAAATAGAAAGATAATAATCAGATAGTAGAGAGAGAGAGAGTAAGCAGAAAATTGTCTTCCACCATATTCTTCTCATCTTTTTCGATGATAGATTCTTCTTCTTCCTCTTCCCTTTCTTTTCCTAATTCTTAGTTCTTCCATTACATATCCACTCAAACGCTTTCTTTTTAGCTCCTTTTCCACTTTCTCGCCTTCTGCTTTGAGTCTATGACCTGAACAGATATCTATATCTAAAAAGGTGGATTCAGTGAAGCCATTTCCTACATTGTCTCCTCTGGTGAAGGAGCTGCCACGTGTCCCTTCTCCTTCTCCTCTTCCGTCACCGGCTCAGCTACCACCACCACCTCCACAGCCAGTAAGCATGTTCTGAAGTGGTGGAAGGTACTAAGGGAAGGAAAAAGAAGTTACCAAAGCCTAAGGCTAAGGTTCCAAGCCCACTCTCCATCTTCTTTCCTCTTCCCAAATTCGAACTTGTAACCTCCATTGACGTCTCTCTCTCTTATCGATACTATAAGGTTCGTCCGTCTCTCTCTCTCTCTCTCTCTCTCTTTTCTTCTTGCTTTGTTTGTTCAGAGACATTTTCTTCTCTATGATTTTTCAAACTCAGCGATGAAGAAATTTCATTCTTCGTTACCTTTCTTGGAAAATTTGGTGTAGCGTGAATCGGTTACCTGATGATGATTTCTTTGACGATTTCGTCAATCCTATCGAAGACGACGACGAAAGTGATTAAGATTGGGATTCAGAATTCATAAACCTTGAGCCTCCTCCCATTGATTTGTTCTCCACCTCTGTGGTCCATTTAACACATTAAAATTGAGAGGCCCACAAACCACAACCATTTCTTTGTGCCAAGATCATTTAACGAGGCCCAACTCTTTATTCGGCCCACAAGATTAGCTGCTCCAAACGTCTTCACCACCGACAACACTTCCCTCACCGCAAACCAAACCCTACGCCGCCACAGCTTCTCGCCTCACCGTTAACCTTCCCCACTCTCCACACTACTCATGTGTAACGCTCGCCTTCAATTGTTATAGTACCTTCATCAATTAATTACATAACTCTCCACCTCCTCTACTTTCAACGGCACAATGAGATATATATATATATATATATATATATATATATATATATATCCAAAGCTTCACCCGCAATATCGCCTGCAATATCACCTACACCGAACCTTGCATCACCAAACTCTTCACAAACCTATTTTGTCACCAAACCCCTCTTACCGTCTCCCTCTTCCTGCTGCTATGGACCGTTCGACCGAGACCCGAAGCTTAGCTATACTTGAGGACACGAACAGCGTGTTCTGCAAAGAAGATGTCGCGATCAGAGTTGTCCACTCCTGGGAGGCTCGCAACTACAAGAAAGGCTAGCTGTTGATGGGCCAGGAGCTTCTCCTCCTCGACACTCAGGTAAGTTTGTGTCGTGTAACTCAACTCTAAACAAACTTATAACTCACCAGAGACTAACCAAAATATGGTTTGCACATCGTACTTCCAGACCACTTCTATCCAGGGATTCATCCCAACAAGTTAGCTCCCACGCTTCCTCGATATGATTCACGTTGGGAAAACATACATAATTCGCTGGTTCATGCTGAAGTCAAGCCGTGATCGATTCGATGTGGCTGACAACAAACACACTATCATATTCACGGACCAGACCTCCGTTGTTGAAGTCCCCGATAGTGGGAATGAGATCCCAATATAGAAGTTCAGAATCCGCCTCAGCGAGGACTTCTCCGCTATTGTCAACATAGATGTTGATTTGTATGGTAAGTTTGGTTTCTAAAATATCTTTTGCAACCCATTCTCCGTTGACACTTTTGACCACACTTTGTGACACAGACATTCTTGGTCAAGTGTCCTCATTAATGGTGTTTCTGGGAGCATCGACATAGGGAGCTCGAAGGAATGCGTTACCGTGCATCTCCGCCTAAAGGAGTAAGTCCCACACTGTTACTCACCTGATAAGTGTTTCAAGTTATAGGAGATATTAATTTCTGTGTTTGATCATGGCAGTGGAGAAACTATGCGCGCATATCTTTGGAACAATGTCGCAGGCCACGTCCGCCAACAGTTGGAGGAGTTCAACACTAAACCCACAGTGATGCTCCTCACGACAATGAATGCCTGAATTGTTGGAGGCAGGAGCACCCGTTTTGAGAAACTTAAAATACACATACAATAACCACACTACAAATCACCTAATGTTTATGGCCTAATTTGCAGGTGTTGTGTACTTAAAGACAACAACATCTAGTCGGGTCTTCTTTGACACCGACACCGACACCGACATCGCCGAGACAGAAGAGTTTCTGACTTGGTTAGCTCTCTCATCGTATTAGACATTCAACATACACCAAATAACTCGCGCCAAGCAAACTACTATGAAAACAGAGTCCGCATCGGAAGCCCAGGAATGCTGACGAAAACCGGTTCCACCTTTGTAGTGACAAAAATCGAAATAGCGACGATAGATGAGCTTCACCAATTCCCCTAAACCACTAACCCTAAGGTAATCAATTAAACTATTAACGCTGGCTTTCATCTCCCTTAATTAGAAATCAAGAGAAACCATAACTAACTTCACAATGTCCAACCTTTCAAAAAAGCAGGTTTCTATGTCCATGGCACAATTGCCGGTGTCCCCGAAGGGTAGAATTGGAACTATATATCATGTTCCATTTGCAACTATCAGCTGGGAAAGAGCGACACTTCTCTTTACTGCAAAACCTGCAAATAAACCAACAACGTTAGGTTCACGAAGTAAGTCACTTTATGCTCATACATGTATAAAATGAATTACACAAAACCGAAAACTGATAGTACATATATGTGTTGAAAATTAAGGTAGACTATATGCTAATATAAATTTAGAAGATAGTTCTGAAGCAAACATGGTTTAGCCATGATCATCAGCCAGACTACGGTTTAGTCAATCACTTATATCTGCTTCTGTCGCTGTTTATGAAAAAACATAAAACACGTTCTCGGTCCTCATTTGCTATTTCAATTCATACCTGGTAGGATTTATGTTTTTAAACCTGAGTTATGTGTTTTTCAAGTATGATGAGATTTAAAAGATGAACTTCCTTAATGTCGCTTTCATTTTCTTGATAATGTAATTAAAATACTATAATTTTTTACACTACCATTTCTATAACCTAAGTCTTTGTCTTGAAGATTTATGAAAAGACTACAAAGTCCTGGAAATAGAATTGACCCACTTTAAATCAAATCTTAAGTTAAATATCATTAGTTTTATATAACGTCATGAAGCCTATCAAAACAACAAGACGACGACTTATATTAAAGTTGTAAACATATATGGCAGTAACTGAGTTCCTGCTAAAACAATGAATTCATACACGATTGTGTAATCATCCTTGAAAAACAATATATATCTCTTCTCAAACAAGTAGGAGACAGGGAGGATGTTGCCTTTCAACCTTTTTGCACCTTTTGTTCTCCTTTCGCCAACTAAAACATTTTAAATGGCTAGATTTCCATTTATCCAGGTTCAGATTTGAAGTGACGGTTCGTGACAAAGTAGGGGAGATGGCTACATTTGTCATCTTTGAAAATGAATGCACAAAGATCCTGGGAAAGACAGCACCAGATGTTCTTCAAGCTGAAGGCAATGAAGCCACTAACGGAAAACCCCAGCCATTCTAAAGACTAATATAGGCAGCTGCTGGAAATTTCAAATACAGGTGACAAAATACAATCTAACAGCGACAAGACAAACATTCACAGTGAGCAACATGACCGAAGAAAGCAACACAACTATGGCAGAGGCCATCAACACTCCAAACAATGAGGATGTGGATCCTGAGAGCAAGCAGGCTGGGAAGAAGTTACGCATAAGTCCTTGAAGGTATTGAAAACAACTCACCGCCCCACGTACTCATGGTTTCTTACCATACCACAACCCCCTTATCCAGCATCTTTTAAACAGTAATTTTCGTCTTTTAAAACACAGTATGCTCTCATGTTTCCTTGCTTTTGTATTGCCAAAACTAAATGATCTTTGATGTCAAATTTTATTAAACAGAGTGCTTTTGCTTTTATCTATTACTAGCTAATCGGTCCGCACCCTGTGCGGACATGAAAAATTTATGAGGTCCCGAATGGTAACAACGGGATATATAGTGCAATATGGAAAATGTAGATAGTGCGGAACGGTTTGAGAGCGGTTTATACGTAAAAAATGTACAGTGCAAGTAGGTGTGTTTTGTGCGAAATATATAGTGCGGGATGATATTTAAATGGTAACAATCACACATGCGGTACGAAATAAAAAAAAATTAAATATTGAACGCTTATTTTAACATTTAAAAGTTTTGAAATAAATTTCTTTTTTTTTGGATAAAATACGTAAATTTAAAAGAGAGTTATTTGATTAGTTGTTTAATATAACTTTAGAATAAATAATATTCACTTTTGTATATTCATTTTAGGTTCTCATATGTAATGAATAGTGATATATCTTAAACAATGTGTGATATTTTTGTATATTCATTTTAGGTTCTCATCCGTAATATACCATATATAATTTATGTGGTTTTCAATATGTAATTTTGATTTTAACCTGTGATATATTGTATACCGTATATTTTCATATCGAAATCTTAATACGTCTCGTTTCTAAAGTTTTAGTAGCAATTTTAAAGACTTTAAATAAAATATTACAGAATTAATAATGTGGCGCCTACAAAAATCATTTATTTTTCTAGTTTACAAAATGTGTTTTGCAATATTGCGTAGTGTAAACGTGGGGTTCGACGAAATGATAAAAGTAGTGTTGCGGCTTCCTCCTTCAAAAACTAAGAAATAAAAGAGAAAATTTTACTTCTACCGCATTATTTGATCTCAATAGCTTTCTAAAATCTTCTATGTATGTTGCTATGAAAGACTTTTAGTATGTTACAACGTAAGTGATCTTTAGTCCAAAATATTCAAGAGTATCTCTTCCATTGTAAATGATCTGTAGTTACAATCAACCAAAAATTTGAGAAAGAACAAAGTATATTTAAAGATCAAGTTTGAAACAAAAAACCTCCATTATCTTTTGAGTTATGACCAAATAGCCTGTATATATTTTGAGTTTATACTTTGTTTCAATTCGCCGTAGAAAACCTCATTCTTCTTATTCGTTTCTTAACTTATATCTCCACTAATAGAGGTAGATAATATACATTCTCCTTTCATATCTACCGAATCGTACATTGCATAAACAGTTAATGAAAACAATTTAAGAATGTTCTTCATTCTTGCCACATGACAAAAAATTACATTTGATAAAATCCAAATCCAATGATCACCCGAACCGGAAAAAGGTGGTGACTCTTTCTTTGGATCTAGAGAATAAAGTTTGTGAGATATTCATGCCATCAGAATTTTTGTTTCTGGAGGTGTTACTCCAAGATATCCATAGAGTAAAATTTAACACAAT
>OVAN01012160.1:0-13992 GCA_900406275.1 Anastatica hierochuntica | reverse complement strand
CCTTCAAAGATCAAACTGTAGAAATTGAAGTGGTTGCAGTTTGTGGTTGTGAGTTCATTTTTTTGGAGTCGAGAAAAAATTTTAAATTTCTCACAAGTTACTATAACAAAAAAAAATAATGACTATTATCTAACTAATTAAAAGTTGTTAAATGAATATTCTAAGAGTGTCCACGTAAGTTATTAACCAAAAACCTTTCTTTGCTGCCACGTCAAACACCAACATCCTGATGTTTTCTAAACAAACGTCAGGACGTTTAGAAGAAGTATCAACATATCTCACAAAAACGTCAAGGATTCTTCTCCCTCAGCTGGGCTACAAGGCCCATTATCTGTTCACAGTCCAGCATCTGCGATGGTGTCTTCATCTCCACCTAGAAGCCGACGATTTCTTATCCCTTACAAACGAACCCTAATCCGTTTCACTGATAACCTCTGCCTTCTTTATTTCCCCACTCACTCCTTTATAACTCCCTCTCTTTATTGATGCATTTGATTCGACATCTGCTGAAACGCCGCGCCAGCCTATAAAGCGGACCCTTCTTCACCAACACCGATTATTACAACACCTTCACTCTGTGAACGCCTCTACCCTACGCCGCCATGGAGCCGACGATTTGATCCGATGGAGATCCAAATCAAAGAGCAACTGAAGAAGGACATTGAAGCGGAGTAGATTTGCGAGGACAGGAGGTGATAGACGGCGCGTGAGGTCCACGGAGTCAGAGAAGAATTGGGAATTGGGAACGGCGAGGAGGGCCAGGGAATTTCTGACGGAAGCTCGGTGGCTAGAAGATTGGAGAAAGTGGAGAGGTTGTGAAAGGAGGAGAGAACAACGGTGATGTTGATGGCGGCGGCGGTGGAGAATAGTAGTAAAAGGCGAATGCGGGAGGGAAAAAAAGGAAATGGAAATTATGTACGCTATTGGTTTTGGTTTAGGTCATGAGAGTGGTTGAGAGAAAGAAGCAAAGGAAGTGACGAGTGAAGATTGGTGGACATATAATTTTAAAATTGTAATGCGGTGGAGGCATGCTTTCATCTGGTTTATCAGAAGCTTCGTCTTCTCACGAGCCACAGGTTCGTATGCCTTCAAGTTTCGGAATTTTTGTTCTTTTTGGTTTATGATTGATGCTTTTCCAAGTTTTGTTATGTCAAAACAATTTTCAAAAATGCATTGCCTTATTTAAGATATATGAAAAAGTGTTATAATTTGATTTGGGAATTGTTGAAGGGATTCATATGGCTGGCTCTTCAACCATTTTAGAGAGGTCAATGTCACTTACAATAAATAAGAGATAGAGATAGATATGAACTAATAGTTGAATTTGCCCTGTTGTATTGTTTGAGCAGTTTTCCTTTCATTCATACAGGTTCAAGCCGAAAAGGTATTTCAACCGCATACGAGTCAGAGAGTTTCAACCCGACGAGTACAAGAAGACAAGGCTCGAGAGCTATAATCGACATTACTCCACCGTGATTATAACATGAGTTTGATGCTCTTGGTGGGTGTTTTTGGATTCCCTTCAAGATCGGAGATTATAACGTGAGTTCTCTTCTAATCTCCAGATTCGCATGTCGTTTCATTACTTATGTCTTGAAAGTTTTTAGTATTTTATATATATATATATATATATATATGTCATTTGATCACGTTGGCAGTTCACTTGGAGGTTGTGTGATCATGTTAGATTGGGTGTAGTAGGATGGAGAGAGAGATACTATGAGGAGAAATTGACAGCTACGTCTAGAAATGGAAGAAACAGAGATGTTGTGAGTTTCTCATGCTTGCAGTTTGCTTAATAATCAAATATTCTTAAGTCACTCATCATGCACCAATTTACTAATTGTTTTATAATTATTGGCTACGTTTTAAAGTATACAAAGGGTCTCAGTTAGATAATGCATTACTATTATTATGGTGTTTGTTCCTGGAATTGGTCAGTTTCTTATCATCTTCCTACATATAAGTTTGATTAGTTTCTTCTAAAATTTTGAAGCAGGATGATTCATGCTCACTCCTTCGAAAGTGTACACTCTAAGAAGATTCATGCTCAAGCTTAGCAGGGACCATTTCAAAGCAGCGACCGAAAAAAACATATTACTGTCTTCGCCGACCACACCAGAATTGTTGAAGTTTTAGAAGCAGGAAGCGAAATCCCTCAACAGAGATTCAGCCATTGTCGACACTGAGACCGGAATGTTTGGTAAAAGAAGTCAATACCATTACCATCTATGCCACACACCCAATAGCCTGCTCATATGTTTGTTATCCGGTTGGGTCGCTTCCATGGACGGAGTGGCTAAGGAACAACTCATGACTCATAAGGAACTGTTTCAAATGGCTGTTTTCTTGCACTTCCGCTTGAAAGAGTTAGGCCTGCTCAATCTCCTGAACCCCGTTTCACTCTAGGTGTCTACCAAATCACTTAAATGTTCTTCATTAAAACTGTGGAAAAAAGAATGAACGTTTGTTTAACTTTTTATGTTGCCTGGATTTCTCTGGTATAGTTAACAACTTCACATAGAATTTATTGATTCAAACTTTAGAAAAAAAAAAATAACAGGTGCTTTATGTTTTAAATTCTTAATTTAAATTAAACTTAATGTTTTGACCTGAATTATAGGTAGAAGTGCTTCATGTTTCCTACTTGACATGCAATACTTCGGTTTAGTTGACATGGAATTCAGAGACTCTGTATTTTCTGTCACCCGTATAATGAAGGATAATCAGTGAGAAACTTTATTAACAAAGTAAAAGTGGTAATATATTGAAGTTATTTTACCACTTTCCAACTATTTTTATACCTTAAACAATTTTCATCGGTTTTAGTTTCGTAAAAAAGTGTAACGAAGTCTATTCCCCTCGCGCAAATGTTAATTTTGAAAAATAATATAATATAATATTATAGTTACACAAAAAGTTTACTATATCATTTATCAGCTATAATAGTCTTGAAAGTGTTACGATCAATATATATATATCTTATGTTATTATATGAGATGTTATATGGGTATTATATTTGTTATACTAAATAACTGAAGGGCAAGCAAAGTTGTAGACAAAAACATGATATTGAAACATGTTGTTTCTTCGTCTTAATCCTCTTGATGATAAAGATAATTTTACCAAGGTAATGTTTCTGACCAGAAAAATACTTGATAGTTTAGAATCTCTGGGTTTTTTTTCGTTGCTTTATTTACTCAAGTGTTGAAGTTATAAAGTAAAAAGCTACTTAGCCTGAGATGCGATTTAAACACCTGGAAGCAATCTACTTCCATGAGAGATGCGTCTCTAAAGTGAAAATCTTCTTTGTGAACGCACTCATTCATTAAAGAAGACATATAGGAACGTCTACCATTTAGTATTTACATATACAATCAGAAACCATAAGAGATAACGTGTCTTCGTCTTCTCTTACTCCAAACCCATTGACTACTTCCTCCCTAAGAGAAAACAGAGGTTTAGCTAAACCAAACCAAAAAGCAAAACTCAAAGAAGAAAGAATGATTGCAGAGGAAGAGGATCAAGTGTATGAAGAGGAGCAAGGTTATGAAGGTGATGAAAACAGAGAGTACTATTATGAGGAAGGATATGAAGAAGATGGAGGAGAATATGATGAATGTAAGAACATATAAGGCGAAGAAGAAGTTTACATGGTTGAGGAGAGAAAAGAAGATGATGGAGAAGAAGAAGAAGAAGAAAGAGGAGGTTCGAGTACGGTATGCCTATGAGATACAAATGCTTCTACACCTTTTAAAAAAATCATCTTTGTTGTTTGGCACTGAGATTTTTATCAGCCATTTTTTGCTTTTGATCTGATAGATTGTAATACAATAGAAGGAAAGAACAAAAACAACGCTACACTTGAGTAGTATATGGGAATTATTTGTAATCAGCTTCAAAATTCTATTGGAGAAGGAATTCTCCCTAAAGAAGTTGGTTTTACTAGTCTTTTGAAGAAACATTGTGAGCTTGGACCAAGTCAAAGTAGAATAACGTGATTTGGTTTTGGTTATGGTTAAACCATAACTACATAAATATGTGCTTTTTTAAAAAAACCCATAGAATTCAAGTATATTTAAATTATAAATCGGTTAACGGCTTAACGCAAAAATTCATTAAGCTTAAAAGTTTGATGTTATAAAGTATTGTCATTTAGTTTTTTAAATAATTAAAAATAAAAGCTTTTGATAATACATAATTTATATACCAAATTACACTAAAAATTATAAGAATTTAGTTATATGACTCACTAAAAAATATTTTGATACATTTATAACTTTTTATCTGATTTTATGAGCTACATTTGAGAAAAAATTTATTTTCTTATCTCTTATATGATAAAAAAATAATAGTTACAGAAAAAACCGCGCGTAACGCGGTTTATCCCCTAGTACTAATTAAAAGGAGCTCTTTTTGAGCTCACATTGCGCCACCTCAGCTGCTAAAGAAATCCCTTCCTCCACCACATCACCTCAGCGGGACTCACGCGAAGAAAATCTCAGCTAAAATAACCTACTCTAACATACTGTCATGTCACAAGTTTCTTCTTACCATATCGCATTCACACACGACATTTAACTTTTTTTTTATTTAGGCCAAAACTTTTTTTTGATTTCAACTTTACGCCTTTCTCTTGTGTATGTTTACAACTGGGATTAAATGTTCATAATTAAAAGTATTCCTGCGGAAAACTGTTTATGTGGATTGAAAGGCTAAAGCCATGACAAAGACGAACCTGTCGCCTGAGAAGATAAGGTTGAAGAGGAAGGTAGTGATTGATGAGGGATGGGGGATGATCGCTTCTTCTCTTAAAGATTACAGCAACCGATCGTCTCTTTGTCGCTTTTTGTTCACGGTAGCATTAGGTTTGTCATGAGAAGAAGAAGAAGAAGAATGGGTACTTCGGTGCAAGTTACCCCACTGTGTGGAGTTTACAACGAGAACCCTCTCTCCTACTTAGTCTCCATTGATGGCTTCAACTCTCTTCTCGATTGTGGTTAGAATGATCTCTTTCACCCATCTCGCCTCCAACCTCATTCTAGGGGTCTCCTCTCACATCTCTCTCTTTTGGATTATTGAATCTGAAAATAGAATTGCTTGTGTGTTGGAGATGGTTTCGATTCTTCTGGTTTTAGTTTTGCTTTCTCATCTCGATACGCGTCACCTTGGTGCTCTTCCTTATGTCATCAAACAAGTTGGCCTCTCTGCTTCTGTTTACACCACTGAGCCAATTCATAGATTAGGTCTCTTTACTATGTATGAACAGAATCTATCCAGGAAGGTGAAAGTTTTCAATTTTTTTGGCTGCGTTTTGATTAGCATTGTGAAATTTCCTATATTATGTCGTTCATGTGTTGTTCGCATTGTTGTGCTTACATGACGATGATGATCTTAGTTTTGCAACACGTCTTCGAGCTTGATCTGTTTACGCTGGATGACATTGACTCTGCTTTCCAAACTTACTAACAAAATAACCATCTTTCTTGTATGTGGTTTGGAAAATTCTTAGATTTTCATAGTAAATCATAAAAAATTAAGAGTATTCAATTGTTGAACAACTCGAGTAATCTATATTATCGTTTCGAAGATCATTAGGATGCCTCAAAAATGTCATCAACGCCCTCTCTGTAAAGGGAGAGGGTGTTGTAATTTCTCCTCATGTTGTCGGACATATGCTGGGAGGTAGAAATTGGAAGATAATAAAGGATGGGGAGGAGGTTATTTATGTTGTTGACTACAATCATCGAAAAGAAAGGTACACATGTTCGGCTTTTATGGATTTCAATTTTTTGTTCAAAATAAACAATAAAGAAGCAGAATCGTGATATTAAATTGTATATCTTAATTGAGCATGTAAATGGAACTGTTTTACAGTCTTTTGTTTGACTTGCTATTCTGATAACAGATGCTTACAACGCTCTTATACCAATCAAACCGCAAGACAAAAAAGGGACAAAGAATTTTTAGGTTGGCTTTTAGCTCAATATGTGTTACGTCTCTTCTATGGTATGACGGAACCCCGTTTCGGACTACTAGAATAACGTGCTCATGTCCACATTTATAACTCAAATACCATATCAAAACATCCGGAAGTTGGGGGAAATGTTTTGTTATCAATATATATTGCATGTCGAGTCCTAGAACCTCTCTTGATACTTGAACAGGCGGGAGAGTCGATAATGTACTATGTCATTATTTTATCCCTTAGTTATTTTCGTATAGAGATTGAACATTGATCAAACCTGCAGCTGTGGTCATAGAGAGCTTTGAGCTTCCCCATTTACTTCTCACATATGTGTCATCCAGCACAATTGATTATGTCAAGATTTTCCTCGAGCGGATGAGCGAATCCATTTCAAAATCCTTTTCAGACTTCACGTTGTAATAAATTTCTATTGAGGTAAATTGTATCCTACTAATGTCTTATTTGTGTTGTCGCTTGCTTTCAATAACTAAAGGAGTGAAATGTAATTTAAATACTTGCAGGCATGGTACACTCTTGATAAACAAGACTGATCAAAACTATAATGAGGTTGCACACAATACTCTCAAGATTCAACACAATTGTCATTCCAGATTATGGCAAGGCAAGTTACAATCTCATTCAATATGTACTCATTTTCTAGAATATAATAAGGGCATTCAATGTCAGAGTCTTGTAAAGAGCAATGCATATAGCTCACGGTCAAATAGTCAGGAGACCTCTAAGGATTCTAAGGGTCACAAAATTTGGATTGGAGCCAACTTCACCTTAATTATAAACTAAAAACCAGCTAAAATAATTATGTTTTATTTAAAGATCGACTATTGTTTCAAAAGAGAATGAATATTTTGTTAGACAAAAACCGCGCGTAGCGCGGTCCATCCCCTAGTCCAAATAAAACTGGGAAACAACAGCTATAGAATCACGAGTTAGCATAGCAAACACAATAAGTCTCTCTCTCTAATTGTATTGTTCATCTTCTTCTTCTCTCTTCTGATCTAGATCTGGGTTTTCTGCATCTTCGGCTCCGGTGATTTTATTGTCTCCTTCGTCGGTTCTCTTCCGGTGATTTTATTTCTTTCGGCAAAGTCCGATACTTTTACTATGTTATCGGTTTCCGCTTTAAGCGGATATTTTTTTAGGGTGTATCCCGATATGTATATCTGGTTTAGTCCAGATCTTTATGGCTTCTGATCCTTCTTATATCGGAATTTGGGTATCCCTTTGCAAACTTATTTATATCTCTTCTTCGAGATTTAGTTGCTAAAGCTCTCTTTGCTCGAAGGGAGGAAGGTCGCACTTCTTTACTCGTCGTCCTTAGTTCCGGCGAGATGNTTCACCGGAGACGAGAGCGCGTTTCTCTTAGCGAGAAAGCTAAGGTCAAGGAGATTTAGAGGAGGCATACGCGGAGGGAGTCACTAGTTGGCTTCGATGTTTACAAGAGGTCTCAGGAAATGAAACTGTAGTTGCGATCAGTGATGCAAGGCGGCAACTCCGGTCTTCATCCGTGAACGCTAAATGATGGACACGTGTCCGTAGAGAAGGTTCCAGATAAAGGCACTTGGAAAGACAAAGTGAAAAATTGCCAAATGAAGATTGTTTTGGTTTTATTATTACAACAAAGAAAATCCAATGTTAATAAACATTCTTAAGACGTGATATAAAAACAATTATAATGTGATGCGATTTTTAGCGATTTATCAACACCTCTTTCCGGTTTCTTTTACGGCTTTAACCGTCAGAGTTGTCTTCGCCGCCACATCGGCGGTTGAGTTCGATTCTTCTGGAAGAGTGGGGAACTTTTATGGTGAAACCCACTCTGCACTTTCTCCACCCACGTCTCCAAAATCGTGGTGTGATTCAGTTTTCTCCTCTTCAAAAACCCCCCATCTACAAAGTGAAATCATCACTTCAACTCTTCTCCATCAGTTCCTCTCTGGTTTCTCTTCTTCTCTTACAACTGATATACTCAATTTCCCGATCAAAGAAAATGGCAAATAACCTCTGATTGGGGTCTTCGAGATTTGAATATGGGAATTGAAGACGAGCCATATCCTCTGCCTCATGCGGTGGTTCGTCAGGCAGCGAAAGAGAACATGTTCATCTTGGTTGGTCGTCCCGTGATGCCGCGCTAGCAAAATCTCAAAACCATCATCGGGCACATGCCGCGGATTTGGGGACTACATGGAATAGCCCATGGTCGCATCGTGGCTGTGAGGAGATTCCAGTTTGTGTTCCCCTCTAAAGACCTCATGCTCTTTGTTCTTCGTCGAGGCTCGTGGGTGTTTGTAGATCGGATGCTCATTCTTGAGCGTTGGTCTCTGTTGATGAACCCACTCATGATGAAATTTATCCGATTTTGGATTTAAATTCATGAATACCAGTGTATGAATCACGAGGTTATCGCTCACATCAGGCGTGCTCTTGGACTGTTGATGAATGTGGATTATGATCCGGCGGATGCTGTCTGTGTAGAGTTTTTCGGGTCCAGATTAATTGGGATATTAATCTTCCTCTGCGCTTTCAACGACACTTTCAGTTCGTTCAGGGAGTCAATACACTCTTAATCTTTCATTATGAGCGTCTTCATGGCTTTTACGATGTTTGTGGCAGGATCAGTCATGATTCAGGTCGGTGTCTTCTTCAAAATGATGGTGAAGATTCGATTACGAGTGATGGGGATGATGATATCAATCTGCCACCTCCGCCGCAGCAAGCTAATCCGGGGGTAGTGATACGTGAAATTCCTCCAGAACAACGAACCTCGACAATTTGATCCAGGGGATTGTATGGAGGAAGCACCTGTGAATGTTAACAACTATCTTGATGGATTGCTTAATATTTTGCAGCATGCAAATGATGCAGGGGTCCCTACCAATGAACATATTGTTCCCGCCGATGGAGTGGCTCTTGATGTTGGTGATGAAGATGAGGAGGATCCTGAAGAAGATCCTTAGGCAACAAGCGAGTCTGATGGTGAGGAAGTTCCAGACCTGATTGCAGCCTCTTCTTCTATTGAGGTCCCTATAAATGCTCATGTGATTGTCGATAACTCAGATGTTGGTGATGATGTTACGGAAGATCCGGATGTGGAAAGAGAGGTTGCGGTTGGATCTATGGAAGTGCCACTGATGGATGCTCATCCTATTATTGGTATTTCTCAAAATGTGTCTCCTGTGAAGGAAATGGATCAAGATATGCATTTGTATGTCAATTATGCTGAGAAAGAGGGTGATGAGAGGAGAGAAAAGTTAAAACGTAAGTTTTTGGAGAGTATTATTGAGGCGGCAAGGAGAAAGCTCATGTTTCGTGCATCTAGTGCAAGTAGTAGCGGTTCAAATGACATGAATGGTGACGTGGTGGGTCAAAAGCCACCACCGGCTCCACGAATACATTCGTTTGGAACTGTCAAGGAATTGACATTGACTTGACAGTTCGACGCCTAAAGAAGATACGAAAGAAGTATATCCCGGACATCATTTGCCTATTCGAAAACAAGCAGCAAGATGACTATATCCATGACGTTTGTTGTGATCTCGGTTATGATTTTGTTTTCACAGTCCCGCCTATCGGGTTAAGTGGTGGTATAGCTATCTTTTCTAAAAAATTTGTTTCTATTTCCTTCTGTTCCAGTAATGCAAACCTTGTAGATTGTTTTATTAAATTTAATGAATTTTCTTTTTATTTGTCTTTTGTTTATGGATTTCCTGAGCCCAAAATGAGATATCTTCTTTGGGAACATTTGAAAGAATTTTAACTACAAGACATGATCCATGGTTAATCACCGATAATTTTAATGAAATTTTATCTAATGATGAGAAGAAAGGTTGTCCAAGATGACCGAAAAGTAGCTTCGCTGATTTTCAGAAAATGGTTACCACATGCAACTTTCAAAATTTAAAAAGTGTGGGGAACAAATTTTCATGGACTGGAAAACACCAGAGTCATACGATTTGTTGTTGTTTAAATACGGCGATGGCAAATTCCCAATGGCTTGCGCATCATCCTTTGGCTTTAGTGGAACTTTTGAAGGTTTTGACCATTGACCACTAGTGATTTTTACCTCAAAATCCATTGAGATACGTCGCGGCCGATTCTATTAGGATCACAATTTGGAAAATAACGATGATTTTAAAGAGATTATGGGTACAAATTGGAGCTCTCGATCCTTGTCACATCTCACCTTCCAAGAGAAGTTAAGCTATTCCCGTAAGGTCATTGCCAAGTGGAGAAGAGATAACACTTCTAATGCAACAGTGCGTATTGCCACTCTAAAGAGGGACTTGGATAAAGCTATAACAGAGTGTACGTCAACGACACTAGTCATCCAGATAAGACAAGAGTTGTATTAGGCATATAAAGATGAGGAACATTATTGGAAGATTAAAAGCAGGAATACATGGTTGTCTCAAGGAGACCTTAACACAAAGTTTTTCTTTGCTTCTACGAAAGCGTGACTTGCTAAAAATCGTATTTTGGCAATTGAAGATGATAATGGAACGATTTTTTGGGAGATGATGATGTAGTACATGTTGCATCCACCTACTTCTCGAGCTTATTCAGCTCTATTCGATATCAAGAATATCGAAAACTCCGGTCAGAGACCTTTTACGATTTTTCTCAAAAAGTTACTCCTGAGATGAATTCTGATCTTACGCGTCCTATCACTGAGGACGAGATTCACCAGACTGTTTTCCAAATTGGCCCCACAAGAGCATCGAGGCCTGATGGTTTCACTGGAGCTTATTTTCAACAATTTTGGGTAACAGTAAAAGATGATCTTCTCAAGGTGGTTCATGATTTTTTCGATCAAGGAATCATGGCAGATCATACCAACCACAAAAATCTGTTTCTTCTACCCCAAGATAAATATCCCAAAGATAATGGCAGATTTTAGACCCATCGCCCTTTGTAATCTAGTGTAAAAAGTCATCTCCAAAATCCTTGTTAATTGCCTAAAAGGTCACTTAGCTCATATAGTCTCAGAGAATCAAGCTGCTTTCATTCCCGGACGACAGGGTGTAGATAACATCATCGTTGCTCACGAGATCCTTCATTCACCGGAATCACGTAAAAGATGGGCGAAATCATACACTGCGGTGAAAACAAATATTTCCAAGGCATATAATCGGGTGGAATGACATTTTCTGCATGATACTATGCAAGCTATGGGTTTTGACTCAAAATGGATTGGTTGGATCATGCAGTGTGTTGAATCCGTTACCCTCTCAGTCCTCATTTATGGATCTCCTCATGGATACATCACCCCAACGCGCGGTATTAGACAAGGAGATCCTTTTTCACCGTATCTATTCATTTTATGTGCGGAGATTCTGACGCACCTCTTTCACAAAGCGGCTGCAAGAAAAAAGATTAAAGGAGTCAAAATCAGCAACTCAGGGCCAAAGGTACATAATCTTTTCTTTGCTGATGATGCTCTATTTTTCTGTCATGATCACCCTCAATCGGCACGAATAATCTGACATACTCTGGAGATATATGAGAAACTCTCAGGCTAGGCGGTAAACCTTCATAAATCGGCGGTCACCTTTGGCTCTCAAGTACGGGAAGAAATTAAGACCAATTTGCGGAGAGTTCTGAATATTCATATTGATGGTGGGCTCGGGAACTATTTAGGCCTACCATAACAAGTGGGTCGTAAGAAAAAAGAAGTTTTCCGGTATATTGTTGAAAAAGTCTAGAAAAGAACAGAGAGTTGGTCATACAAGTTTCTATAGGAAGCTGGAAAAGAAATTCTTCTTAAGACAATTGCTTTAGCCCTTCCGGTATATACCATGAATGTTTTTAAACTTCCGATCGGTACTTGTGAAGAAATTGAGAGACTTATAGCTAAGTTCTGGTGGAGCAAAGGGGGCGGGCGTAAATCTATGCACTGGTATGCTTGAAAACGTATGAGCATCCCCAAAAAAGAAGGAGGCATTGAATTTCGAGATATTGAACATTTCAACACAGCTCTACTTGCTAAACAAGTCTGGCGGATTCTACAAAATCCGTTTAGTCTCTCCTCGCGAGTTTTAAAAGATCGGTATTTCCCAACTTCTACTATTCTTCACACAACAACTGTAACAAAACCTTCTTTTATATTGAAATCCTTACTGGTGGGTCGAGATCTTATAAACAAGGGTTTATGTGTTGTCATTGGTAATGGTACTCAAACAAATTTATGGTTGGATCCATGGATTCATGTTCATCCTCCACACCCTCCACGACAATTACATGGACCTGTCTCGCCGATCACACATGTTGCGGAGCTGTTTAATGCTAATGGTAGATGGGATATTGATAAGTTATATGCCCATTTTGAGAATGAAGACGTTAACCTCATATCTTCACTCACCCTCAGTGCACGACCAACACATGATCTAGTTGGGTGGCATTCTAACCAAAATGGTTTTTACTCATTTAAATCAGGATATTGGCTTGGTACTCATTTGGCTACTGAACCTGAGAGAAACACTCCTCTGGCAAGCAATCCTAATACTAAAGCGGCAATGTGGAAACTGCAAATCACACCTAAGCTTAAACATTTTCTCTGGCGTTGTCTCGCTAATGCTTTACCAATTGGTTCATGTATTTTTCATCGAAGAATAGTGACTAATAGCCAATGTCGTAGATGTTGTCTTGCTGAGGAGGACATGAATCATTTGTTCTTCGTATGTCCTCATGCCACACGCATTTGGAGGGCTTCAGGGATATCTCTCCCTCAACTTCTTGACCCCTTTATTGATTTTGATCAAAAGATTGGCCTGCTTCTTGCTCTGTACAACAATAATGCTATTCCATCTTTCCAGAAGATCTTACCATTTTGGATTCTTTGGCGATTGTGGAAAAGTTGAAATATGCTTATATTTCAACAAAAGCATGTGGATGGTATAAAGATCTCCAGCAAGCTAAGGATGGATGATACAACTGAGTGTATCACAGATAAGGACAATGTAACTTCCAGGACTTCATCGTCTCATACAAGATCTTCTCAATGGAAACGACCTCCCAGAGGTTTTGTTAAGTGTAATTATGACGGCTCCCATGTCGCTGCGGGATTATCTAAGGCAGGTTGGGTAATCCGGGATGACGAGGGAAGATTCATTTGCATAGGAACTGTGAAAGGAAAACAATGTCAGGATTCCTTGGAATTAGAGATACAAGCATTAATCATTGCAATGCAACATGTTTGGATACGAGGCTATCACAATTGCGTCTTTGAAGGAGATAATAAGCATTTAGTGCAGATAGTCAACAAAGAACATCTACATTTTGGACTTCATAACCTACTTCAAGATGTTATGCTTTGGCGGAAATGCTTTAACGATGTTGAATTTTCTTGGGTGTCAAGATGCTCTAATAAAACTGCTGACAAGATTGCGAAAAAGCCACTTCGTCGCGTGTCATCAATATGTTATAATCTTATTCCGTATGATTTGGATGACATTTTGTATGAGTATCGAACAGTTTCATAAGTAACATAAAGACGTTAGAAAAAAAAAGATTGTTTTGGTTTCTTATTAATTTTCGTTGTGGCTAAACCCATAAATGTAAACCTAAGCCAATTTTGTCAGTAACCCATAGTGCTTATTAATAAAAATCCTATTGGCCGGGAAAAAAAAATCCGGAAAACAACAGCTTGCTTCTGTGTGGTTGGTTTCTAAGAAGAAGTCGTCTGTCAGTTTTCTAAAAGAAATTAAAAGTTGCGTGCCGTTTTAATAATGTTAAAAGAGTAATTAATTAGTTTAAGCAAATCTCTAATTTGACAAAATCCCACATGGTTGGTGTCGTCTTGGTTACCCCACCACACGTGAAATACCTCTCTAATTTCACAATTTCATTCCATTACACATTCGTTAGGGAAATTAACAAAAGTAACCTAAAACATTTGAAAAAAAGAAGAAAGTAACCTCAAACATTTTTTAATTGCAAAACTAACTCAAAGGGGTAGAGAAAGTACAATTTACCTCCTCATGACCAAACAAAAAAACAGATGTGACAAT
>OVAN01012159.1:0-13992 GCA_900406275.1 Anastatica hierochuntica | reverse complement strand
GATGTGGCATCATGTGGGCTCAATATGAGCTCCTTTTAATTAGTATAATTATTTATTTTTTTTCGGATTTAAAAAAAAATTAATACAGAAACCAATCGCGTACCGTCACGTGGCAGTGGGATCCGCGAATAGTAACAAGACTTCCCAAGGATCAATCCTTAACTAAAGATTTTAAGGATTAATTTGCGTTGGGATCCTTAACTAAAGATTTAAAGATTTTAAGATTTAGAAAAAAAAACGGTCTGAAATGATAAAAAGAAGTTAGTAAGCTTGACCTCTTGACATAGGTCCATAAAATGGTTATACTCTTGTCGATTCAGGCGGGGGCAATGGTTAAGGTTGATGTGTTTGATCGTGTGACCTATGGAAAGTGAAACTCTCTCCAGAGAATAGCAACCATGTGCATAAAGATATTTGATGCTGCGTGGAAGCTCCTCCACTAATTTGAGTTTTTTGCAGTTATTGAAGAAGAGAGTTTCCAAGGATGAAAACTCTCTGATGCTTTCAGGCACACTCACAAACTCATTCCTGCTAAGGTCTAAATATGTTAGTTTCGTGAAACAACGTAGCTGATATGAGAAGCTTACGACTTCATTGCAGTTGTCAAGCCAAAGCTCAAGCAAACAGTTTTTATCCTCCTCCACATCGAGTTCAGGCAACGAACGGAGGTTTACACAGTCAGAAAGTATGAGCGTCTCCACCTGAGACAGTAGTGGCAATTCTTTAATTTTGCGGCAGTTTCCAAGGCGGAGATACTTCAGCTTGGCTATTTGTCCCATAGTTGTCGGTAGATGTTTGAAGTCATTTCCGCTAAGGTCAAGTTTCTCTAGGAATTGCAAGTGACTTATGTCTTCTGGGATGTCTTCGATGTTTAAGTTTATAAGCTTTAGCTCCGTCAAATAGGGATAGTTTCGAAAGGAAAGACAGCGGAAACTATCGCCATTCTCCATGTAGCTGAACTGCATGATCTCTAATGATTTTGGATGTGTTTCTGTTTCCTGTGTCTTTGTCATCATTTGATCAGCGGTCTGTTGTTTGGAAGCAAAAGAGAGGCGCTCTGCATTTCCCGTTAAGTCCTCGCCCTCTAGATGCATTTGGCCTTCCATGGAGAGGTCTCTAAGATAAGAAAACCACACGGCATACAGTTTCGGAAACGTCAATATAAATGCCTTTCGGCCTAGCTCACGCGAGATAACGCTGAACTTGACGTCCCTAAGAACACTGCAATTGATAGCGTTGAGTTTTTTGAGGCTTCTTAAGCTCCTTAGAGACTCCTTAGTGATTTTCCCTAGACTCAAGCAGCCTTCTACTATTAGCTCCTCTAAATTCACGGCTTTTGAAAAATTTGGAAGCTCTTTTAGATTCTTAGAGCCTGTCACATCTAGTTTCCGTAGATTCCATAGGTTCTGAATCAATCCAAGAACATCAGGTATTATCAAGGTGCGGGAAAAAGGGAAAACATATGTCTGTGATGATCAACTCAATTTGAAGATATAACCTACCACGGTTCCATCCCAAAGCCTCTTGAGGTTGCTGTATCGTAGATCGAGTTGGACGAGGTGGTAATATCGAAATGATGGCAAGGTTTCTAATGGGTAAGCATCCCAATGTAGTAGCTTAAGATTCGGTCTAAATTTAAAACAATCTGGAGTGAGTTGCACGTTGGAGGATTCTGCATCACGCAAGTGCTGGAAGAACTTAAGAAATTTGATGCTATGCATAACACTAAACACCGTAATACTCAAAGGCAACTTCTCAGTCATCTCACACATGTGCAGGGTCACACCTTCGGTTTCGTCTGTACCCTGTTTATAGAAACGTTATTAGTCACTCGGTTGTTAATCCACAAATCAATTCGACGACGATGACTTACCAAAAAAACAAAATCACTATGGGTTTGAAAGAACTTATTACTATGTTACGATCGAGTACATCATATATCTCGGTATGCTTCCATAGAAACCTTTGTCTTGAGGGCCTATTTCCTGATTCTTGACGCACAATTGCCCTTCCTGTTTGTACGACCAAGAAATGCATATTTATGCATCCATCCGTTGATACGCTTATTAAAGACTTGGTGGTTAAATGGTTTATCCTCGGACGGCCATCATCTAGAAGGGAAGCGACATTGCTAAAAGGGTATCCGTTAAGGAAACAGGCAACTTGAAGGAAAGCTGTCTTGTCTTGCTCATTTAAATTGTCGTAGCTAATTCTCAAAATTTCCTCGACATTCTTATGAGGCCTTGTTTCAAGTGAACGCATTTCATCTTCCCACCTCTCTATGGTTTCGTTTTCACTTAGATGTGAAGCATACGCTAGAAGGGCAGAGGGAAGACCATGAGCCAGACGAGAAGCTCTGATGAAGAGTTGCTCAAAGCCATCAGAAGGCGGCGGTTTTCCTCCAAAAGCAAACTTTTTAAAAACCTGGAGAGCATCCTCATTGTCGAAGCAATTAACCTCATACACATTCTTTACTCCACAAGAATTAAGCAAACCTCTGTCTCGTGTGGTTATGATGATTCGGCTCCCTGGACCAAACCAACTCGTGTCTCTTGCCAATGCATGTACCTGCTCTGCTTTATCCACACCATCAAGCACAATAAATACTTTTTGGTGTCCAAGCCTTGTCTTTATCTCCTTTGATCCTGCTTCATTGCTTCGGAAACTAATCCGTTGACCGAGGAACTTTTCCTGTAAGTGGGAGGGACTCTTGTCCTTGTAAACCTTCTTGATGTAATCTATGAAATAACGGGCTTGAAAATGACGCGAAAGACGATCATAGAGACATTCGGCAATAGTGGTTTTGCCTATGCCACCCATACCCCATATTCCTATCATGAGAACATCGTTTTCTGACTTCAGATTCAAAAGGAAATGCATCTTCACCTTGTGTGCTTCCATCCCAACTAAATCTACCTCACCCCCTACACTGAGTTGCCTCATGTCCAACAGTTGCTTTGAGATACTCCGAGCTGCTTTAGATATCATTGCCGCCTCATCAAAACTAACACCAAAACAAACAAACATTGCTTTAGTTCTCACAAATAAACCAAAGGTACCGTACCGGCATGTTTAATGAAAAATTCATGAAGCAGTTACAATATGATTAAAAGAGAAAGAAAGAAAGATTACTATGTCGGGGAATGAAATCCGGAGATATGACCAACTTGGTTAAGAGCTCTTTTCCATTGGGAAACCCTCCAAGGCGGCGTATTTAGTTCGTACTTTTGAAACATAGCCTCGAAACTTCCTGTTTGGTGTCTCACGTTAGAGGGTTCAACTTGATAGAAGATGGGAACCACTTGAATCCGATTTTCGCTGTGAAGCTCCATTATCAATCGAAGCTCCTCTAAGCACCATTTTGAGGTAGCATAGTTCTCGGAGATGACCACAACAGCAAACCACGAAGTATGTATAGCTTTCATGAGTTCTTCGGAAATGTTGTCACCTGCCTCGAGCCTACGGTCGTCTCTGAAACTAAAGATCCCCTCCCGACAAAGAGCTTCGTATAAAAAGCTGACGACGGTGCGTCCAGTGTCTTCCCCTCGAAAGCTGAGAAAGACATCATAGTTCTTGATCTGTGTTGTTGACGAGGACGAAGGGGAAGCCATCAGCCAAAAAAATAATAATAATAACAAGAAGATTGCCGATTAGATGCTGATTTAACTCATGATTACCACGACCATTTCAAAAGATTAGAACAACAACAAAAATTAAACTAATAGAACAGCTATGTTATTGACTTTTCGCAACGTTCAGATAACGTGTTCGATGTTCTTTTAATACATTAAAAATGATACCAAAAGGTCGTATTCAACAACCTTGCACGTTCAAGCAAGATTTTTAAGGTATAAATTCGTCGATGATGTGCTGGTGCTCCAGTACTCCGCAGAGTTACCCGTTGAATTAGTCTGGGTCGATCGGATTACCAACCATAGTAAAGTAACTCAAACAAATTTGAAATTTCATTCAGAAGATACCAACCATAGGCCCAGTCACCACTAGATCATCATAAAATTGACAAAATCCTCATAAAATTGGTATTCCAAGCATTCATATACCATGTTTGCAATATTCATAGGTTTAATATTTGAAAAATTAAATCATTAATTTGCAATATTCATAGGTTGGATTCTAAATGTTACTACTTTGGTGATTTTTTCATGTGAAGGCATATTTTTAGATTTTTTATTTTCTATCAAAAGTTTCTCGCTGTTGGTTTATATTGGTTATATAATTCATACAGACCAAACTGAACCGAACTCAAAACCAAACCGAACTTTTTTTTTCTTTTGTTAATCAAACCAGACCAAAAAGTAAATACATGATACACCTAAATCAGGAACAGAGGCGAAGTTGAACCGAGTCGACTCGGGAATGAACTCGTGGTTTCATCTGAAATACACAGAAAGATGAATTTGAAGGCAGCAAGTTGCGAAAGTAAACAGAATCATCAGGAGACGACGGAACAAGCAAATATAGAGAGTCATTTGAATCTGGAGATTGCTAATTACTGGGGAAATTCATCGTGGCTTGATCTTTTGAAGGTGAAACCCTAAGCCCTGAATTGGTCATCGGTCTTCAATGGAAGCGAGAAAAACTTTTCGTAAACACTGCTTTGAGTGACCGGAAAAATTTTCTAGTCCGGTTAGTCTTGGTGGATGTCACAGTGGGTTTATGATCAGACTCACTGGATTCTCCAGTTTCCGGTAAGCTAGCAGATGGCCTTAGGTCCTAGGAAAAAGAGAGAGAGTAGATGGATCACAATGAAGAAACAAAAACTAATCGATGGCAGTAAGCTTACCTCTTGAGAAATTTCCTCTTGATTGTCCTGCTCTTCTCGATTCAAGAGGGGGCAGTTGCTTAGATCCAGGTGTTTGATTGTGTGATTTGGGGGAAGAGAAACATTCTCCAGGGATTCGCAGCCGTGCGCGTAGAGATAAATGAGACTCTGTGGAAGGTCTTCCAGTGATCTGAGATACCTGCATTTATTGAGGAAGAGGGTTTCCAAGGATGAAAGCTCTCTGATGCTTTCAGGCACACTCACAAAGTCATTCCTGCTGAGGTCTAAATATGTTAATTTCGTGAAACTACGTAGCTGATGTGACAGGATTTGGACTTCGTTGCAGTTGTCAAGCCAAAGCTCAACCAAGCAGTATGTGTCCCGTGCTTCCTCGACAAAAGGTTCCACCAACCGACGGAGTTTGGTGCAGTCAGAAAGTATGAGCATCTCCACCTGAGCAAGACGTGGCAATTCCCTAAGATAGGGGCAGTTCCGAAGGCTGAGATACTTCAACTTGGCAAGTTGTCCCATAGTTGTTGTTAGATGCTCTAAGTTATTTCCGCTAAGGTCAAGTGTCTCTAGGAATTGCAAGTGACTTATGTCTTCTGGGATGTCTTCGATGTTTAAGTTTATCAGCTTTAGCTCTGTCAAATAGGGATAGTTTTGAAAGGAAAAACAACGGAAATAATTGCCATTCTGCATGTTGTTGAACCGCTTGATCTCAAGCGATTTTAAACTGTTAGGATATGTCATCATTTGATCAGGGATCTGTTGGTTGGAACCAAAAGAGAGGTGCTCTGCTTTTCCACTAAGGTGCTCTAACTCTACATACATTTGGCCGTCGATGGAGAGATCTGTAAGAGAATAGAACAACATGTCTTCATCTTGAGACATGATTATAGTTCTGCAGTGGCTTTCCCATGTGCTCCAGTAAACTCTTAGCCTGACTTCCCAAAAGGTATTGCAGTTGACTGCGTTGAGTTTTTTGAGCCTAACAAAGCTTCCTAGGGACCCTGAGATTCGCCGTAGCCTCAAGCAACCTTCTACTATCAGCTCCTCTAACTTCTCGGCTGTTGAAAAGTCTGGAAGTTCTGTCAAATTCTTAGAGCCGGTCACATCTAGTCTCAATAGACTTTGAAGGTTCTGAACCAACGCCAATAAAATGAAGAGCATCAATATTCATTAGTATTCTGAGGAGCGTGAAAAAGGGCGAATCAAACATACGGTCCTAGCTCAAAGGATATTGAGGTTGCTGTATCGTGTAAACCTTGTCCAGGGCTATGGAAAAAGTGCGAATGAAACATAGACAAGAATCTTAAGATACTTACCACAGATCTATCCCAGAGTCTCTTGAGGTTGCTGTAGCGTAGATTGAGTTGGACAAGGTGGCGGTATCCTCGGGACAATGACAGAGTTTGTAATGGATAAGCATCCCAGTGTAGTAGCCTAATATTACGAGGAAAACTAAAACCATCTCGCCCGAGCTGTACGTTGGACTCTGCATCCCGCAAGTTCTGGAAGAACTTTAGAAATTTGATGCTATGCCTAACGTCGAATACAGTCCTACTCAAATGCAACTTATCAGTCATTTCGCACATGTTCAGTGCCAGACCTTCAACTTCGTCCGTAACCTATTGATAGAAACGTTTAAGTCACTTGGAATATCATATTTATATCAGTTCGACTTACAACAACAAATCAAAGTGGTTTGAATGAGCTTACTACGTTACGATTGAGTATATCATATATGTCCATATGATCCCATAGAAACCTTTGTCTGGAAGGCATATACCTTGATTCTTGGCGCACAATTGCCTTTCCTGTTTGTATGACCAGGGCATGCATGTTTATACATCCATCCGTTGTTATGGTGATGAGAGATTTGGCAGTTAAATGATTTATCTTTGGACGACCTTTATCAAGAAGGGAAGTGACATGGTTGAAAGGGTATCCGTTAAAGAGACAAGCAACTTGAAGAAAAGCAATCTTGTCTTGATCATCTAAGCCATCATAACTATATCTCAGAATCTCCTCGACGTTCTTGTGAGGCCTTGTTTCAAGTATACCCAATTTATCATCCCAACTCTTTATAGTATCGTTTTCACTGAGATATGAGGCGTAAGCCACAATGGCAGAGGGAAGACCGTGAGCCAGCTGGGAAGCTCTGATGAAGAGTTGTTGAAAGCCATCAGGAGGCGGTCTTCCTCCAAAAGCGAATTTTTGAAAGACCTGGAGGGCATCCTTATCGTCCAAGCACTTAACCTCATGTACACTGTTTACTCCAGAGTAATTGAGCAGACCCCTGTCTCGTGTGGTTATGATGATTCGACTCCCTGAACCAAACCAGCTCCTGTCTCTTGCCAGTGCATGTACCTGTTCTGCTTTATCCACACCATCAAGGACAAGAAGAACTTTTTGGTGCCCCAGTCTTGCCTTTATCTCGAATCCTGCTTCATTGCTTAGAAAATCAATATGTTGACCAGGGAGGATGGTGGAGAGGAACCTTTCCTGTAACTGCGAGGGACTCTTGTTCTTATAGATCTTCTTAATGTCCTCTAAGAAATAATGGGCTGGAAATTGACGAGAAACACGGTCATAGAGGCACTTGGCGATAGTGGATTTGCCTATGCCACCCATACCCCATATTCCTATCATGAGGACCTCATCTTCAGACCCCTTCTTATTCATAAGGAAGTGCATCTTCATCATGTGCGCTTCCATACCAACTAAATCAACCCCACTGGGTTGCCTCATGTCCAACAGTTGCCTTGAGATACTCCGAACTGTGTCGGATACCATAGCTGCTTCATCCGCCCTGTCATGGAAAACAATCATTGCGGTAGTTCTCGTACATCAACCAGGTATGTACCCCCAATATCATATTATTTCCATCTTTGGAGTTTCTCTTTCTTTATTGCTTGATTCCTTACACTTGACAAATTGGTTTAAGTTCTAGGATCAATGATATTCCGCAAAGTTAATTAAGACTAACATATGAGAATACGAAAGGCTGTAGACGGTCTAGGTTGGATCTGGACAGTTTTTTCAGGAGTTTCTCTTTAAATAGTGATGTCTGCAGGCGCTCAAATGATATAGACTTTTCTAGGCATTTTGCTATGTTTTAAGATAATCCATACACTAGTTAATGCAAAAAGAGAGAAAGATTACCATGTCGATGAATTAAAGCCTATGAGATGACTGATTTGGTTAAGAGCTCTTCTCCATTGGGTAACCCTCTCTGGTGCCGTACCAAGTTGTTCGTACTGAAACGCAGCCTCGAAGCTTCCTGTTTGGTGTCTAACGTCAGTGGGTTGGACTCCGTAGAAGATGGGAACCACTCTAATCCGATCTTCGCTGAGAAGCTCCATTATCAACCGAAGCTCCTCCAAGCACCATTTCGAGGTAGCATAGTTCTCTGAGATGACTACAACAGCGAACCACGAAGTTTGTATGGCTTTGATGAGTTCCTCGGAAATGTTGTCACCTATCTGAAGCCTCTGATCGTCTTTGAAAGTAAAGATTCCGTCACGACGAAGAGCTTGGTACAGATAGCTGACTATGGTGCGCCGAGTGTCTTCCCCGCGAAAGCTCAGAAAGACATCATATTTCCTGACATTACTTGAGGAGGATGAGGAAGCCATCGGCAGAAAGAAAACGATTGCCTTAGTTGCTACCCAAGGAGATTACTCTTTTTATTACCACCACTGGATTCGTAAGTACCTCACGACCATTTCAATTAATTGTTACTTTATAATGACTTGCAGAGGGGAACTTACATATTTTACTATCTATTAGGACAAAACTAATAGAGCAACTTGTTATTGACATTTGATATCAATTAGATAACATTAGAACTATACCAAAGTCGTTTTCAACCTGATTCAACTGCCTTGCACGTTCAAGCAATTGGAACTAGAAGTCAACTTTTGCTATGTGCAGGTGAGGAAGAACCTTCCTCCGTTACAAACTGAGTCTCTTCTCCTTTGGGATTTCAGCAATTCCCATCTCTTTAGGTAAAGTCAATACTAACCACTTTGCTAAATGGCTGCCTCTTCTTCATCTTCTATCCTCAAGTTTGATGTATTCCTAAGTTTCAGCCCCGGAGACAGCGCCAATGCTTTTGTATCAGATCTTTATACTTCGTTGTCAGGAAAAGGTATTACAACTTATTACAAGCTGGAAGAAAGAGTCTCATCTTTTGGTTCAAAACTCGCCGTTGTGGTGGTCTCGGAGAGCTATCCAACCTCTGTTTTGTGCTTGAACGAGCTCCAAACAATACTAAACTTGCATGACGATGGTCGACTCTCCGTCCTACTCATCTACTACGGAGTGGATCCTTCGAATATAAGAAAACAGACTGGACAATACGCAGAAGCATTCGAAAAGCTTGATGAAAGGTATTCAGCTGAGAAGGTTCAAGCATGGAGGAGGGCTCTTACCAAACTAACAAACCTATCCGGCTTAGATTCACGTTTTTGGTAAGTGTTTTCACGGTCTTTTAAAACTCAGAACCGTCTCTGGTTACAACATGCCGACTAGTACGCTAACACTTTAATTCCTTGTACTTTTCTTATTTTTAAATCCCAGGAGCAAAGAAGTGAAGATGGCTGATCTGATTTCAGAAGAAATCTCGCTTTTGGTTTCAAATAAACCGAGTAGTCCTTCGACAACTAAAGCAACAGCGGATGAAACAGTGGCGCTGGATCGTCATATGCAAGCTTTATATGAGTTACTAGATTTAAAATCTCACAAGGAAGTTCGTTTGGTCGGCATTTGGGGTCCAGGAGGCATTGGCAAGACGACACTAGCGAGACACGCGTACGAAGAAATGTCTGTCAATTTCCATGCCCATATGTTCATAGACAACTCCGAAAAGAACTATCACCAACACCATCCAAATTCATTCACGTCAAGAGAGATTCAAGAAGAAGCTCAAACGATGACAAGGAGCCTAAATGTGGGCTCAGATGTCATCAAATCAACTCTTGGACACCGAAAAAGCCTGCTTGTGATTGACTGCGTGGATAAACTCGAACAGTTAAAGGACTTGAAAGAGATGGTTGGATGGTTTGGTTCAGGGAGTAGGGTCATCCTTATCACACAAGAAAAGGATTTGTTAGATGAATTCGGTGTGGACCATGTCTATGAACTCCATACCCTGAGATACGATGAGGCTCTTGAACTCTTCTCTCTGTCTGCCTTTAAACAGCAAAACCCTCCTACTAATTTTGAATCACTCTCCCTTCGAGCTGTCCAGGTTGCAAGTTTCCTTCCTCTGACTCTTAAAATTCTCGGCTCGTCTTTACAAGGCAAGGATGAAAGGACTTGGGAGGAGGAGCTAGGAAAACTCGAAGGAGATCAAGAGAAAACTATAATGGAAATAATGAAGAGAAGCTACACAGAAACAAAAGAGTAGGTGAAATCGATCAAGAAGATGTACTTACATGATGTTTCATTTTCGCCTCGAAAGGCTTGTATGTTCCAAATGGTTTATGGGTTGTCATGATGATGTATGGTTTCAATAACTATGAACTGATCGTTTTCCGAGTTTTTCCGACAATTTCTTTTCAAACTTAAGCATACCTAATGAACCACACACGACTATGGACCTCTTATACAGAAAGGCGAAGCTTTTTGATTATAAGCAGGAAACTATATTAGAGTATAGCTCTGCTTTTCAAGAACTTGAGGATCCAGATGCATAATCCTTCGAGGTACATCTAGAGATTGGTAAATTCAACCAAGACAAATGTTTCTATATCATGCTGAGCTTAATGTTGATTAATTGGAAACAATCTTTTGAAGTCCGGAAAAAAGAAAAGAGATAATTGAAACAAACATAAGCAAACTAACTTACATAACCATCTTCGAGAGCCTTGATATCAAAGTCTTCATCTGCATTTTCTTGTTCTTTAGCCATAAACTACACATAAACGTAGTTCGAATCTCAAAACATTATGGAAATGTTGGGATGAGTGTTTTAGAGAGTACGCAGCTCAATAGGAAATGTGGTTTGATCATTCATGGTCCTGAATCCGTCCTGCGAAGATGGGAAAGAACACTTTTTGTCATACGTTCGTGCTTTGGTGGTCATTGATCTAGATCAAACGCTACGTGATATCATGAGGTAGGAACCATTTTCTCGGCTGAAGGAAACTTGTTTACACCAAACATGTTGCTATCAAACAAAATAGATTAAATCATGCTACAAGTTACAAAGATTTTCTTTCCCAACATATTGGTGTCTCAGTACTGGATTTTCGCAGGACGGATTTCAATACCATGAATGATCAAACCACATTTCCTATTGAGCTGCGTACTCTCTAAAACACTCATCTCAATTTCATCTAGTTCTCCTTCATTGAAGAAGTCACCAAGCTCTATCTCCATCCATCCATCTTGTCTCTTCTCTGGTTTCACTAGGTTCCGCCTTTGAATCTCCTGCGTCGCATCAAAGCATATGAACCTTCTAGAAGTTTCCTGTCCCACTACTCCTACTCCAGCTTCTATGGCTACATTCTCAAAGCCATAGCAATTATACCTTTTCTTGAACACAATGTAAACAGAGTAGTGGGTTCTTGGAGATAGGAGACGAGTGTTCATACTGCCACGAATCTCAAACCACCATACTTCGATAAGCTCTGCTACTCTTTCGAATCTGCATAAACACACCAGTGTTTGCAACCGAATTAACACGAAGAAAATGAAAAAAAGAAAAAGAAAGAGTACGTACCTAGCTTCAGGGATTTGAATCCATTGCCAATAGCGAGTATCTTCTCCCCATATGATTGAGATGTTGACGCTCATCGCAGATAACATGATACACCTCTTCCCATTCACTTTCTCTAACCAAAGGCTCTTTGATATTCAATCCAAGGCAATAAGCAAATCACTATTCTCAAAACACATTGCAAAAAAAAGTGATGATGGTATGAATATATACTTACTTTCGTGCCATTTTCGATTAGAAAAGGATTGTTGCAGAGAGAGAAGTAAAGCTCCTTCTTCGAGGAGAAACTTCGCGATGGAGGAACTAGAGATTCATACTCCTGCGGGATAAACTTTTCCCATACGATATCGGAATTGGCCGCGGATTCAAATATTTTCGAAACTGAAGCAGCAACGCAAGCATCTCGTTGACTAGTAAAGGAGATTATTATGGAGATGCAGTCCACCGGAAATAAATGAAACGGTGACGGTTCAGAAACGATCTCGCTTCGGCCTAGGCAACAGTGGTTTTGTCCCATAGTTGTATGATGATAAAAAAATCTTGTGCGTTTGGAAGACTTTATCACTAGACTTAGTAAGTCAATATGACTCTTTTCCAACGCGCTCTCTGACAAATATAAAACGAGTTGGAGTATAGTCGTCCCCACATATTTATCAGATTATCTTTCATCGTATCAGCTCAAGTGACGTGGTCCCCTTCTCACGTTCACGCAGCCGCGTGAATCAACTTAGTTAAATCACAGGTCAACATTGAAGTTGTTCAACTAAAATTGTTTCCCAAATTAAAGTATGGCCGGTTTTTTGGTTTTCGATTCAAAACCGGTTTGAGAGAGTAAACCGATCGACACCTTTTATAATCAGCTTCTGATATCGGATTGAATTGGTTCAGTCGTAACTTTCCCGAATAGGTTACCGGATCGATATTAATCCTAATAACTAATCCTAATTTAGATGATGTTTAAAATTATGCACATTTCTTAAGAAAAACAGAAATTTATTATATTTTTTCTTGTTTACATAAAAAAAATATTAATAACAAAAACTACATCAACCAATGAAAAAATACACTACAAAATTTGATTGGTTAAGAAAGTCAAGTAGATTTAAATATTTACATAGAAAATTAAGAACATCAATTAATTTTTTTTTGATACTAAACTAAACCTAAATCGATATTAATTTCACATTTGTGGCTCGGTGTAGTTTCTACTTCGTTTCCCTTTCTTCATTGTTAATAATTGTGGCTTCTTCTTCGATTCATCCTCGATCTTCGATTAGTCTCTTAATAAATTGAACGATCTTGCAAATTACAATTGTTAAATACCAATTCGGAAACGTTTAAAACTCTCCTTCAATTTTGAAACTAGAAACGTATGTTACATTGATGTGTATTAATTTGCCTATCTATACACGACCTTTTTCATGTGTGATTTTTTAAATTAAACATGTCTTAAAAATTTTATTAAATATATCTAATATATAAAATAAATTAAAAGAAATAAAAATGACTCTAACTATTCTTTCACATACTCCAATAAACATACTAGAATATTGCAATACTCTTTTCACATAATCATTATAAAAATTGAGAAAAACAGAATTCAAAATCATCATTTTGACCAAATTTAAAAATAGTTTTTTCAAATTTAAAATAAATCAATAACTTTTTAAAACAATTATATTAAAATATTAATATTTTCTAGATAACATTCATACAAAAATACGAAAAAATTATAAAGTGATAAAATTTAAAAAACGTACAAAAATTTATAAAAATAATTTATATAAACTATAATAATTTAAGTTTAGTCATATGATGATTTTATTTAAAATACTCCAACGGGTTATGTTTCATGATCTGAACCAGACCCGTATCTAAACCCGTACGAGAATTCAAGAAAACATGAAAACCTAAACCCGAAACTCGAAACCTGGAATTCGGTATAACAGAAAATCTAAAAAAATTTAACTTGAACCCGAATTCGAAACTGGAAATAACCGAAAATTCTGAACCTGAGACTCGACAAATCTAAATATATGATCAATAATACATTAAAAAAAAAATTAAAAGAAACATGCGCGACCGTGCGGGTCAAACTCTAGTTACTATTAAATGAGAAGACAAACGCTGATAGATGTGGCGTTCAAAGAGACATGTCACGAGAGCTGCTATCGACTTTTTAAAAAATGGAAAATATCGTGGTGAGGTTTACATGGCTGCATCTGGGTCGTTCTTTATGATTCGTTGTGACGTGGCATCGTTAGAATAATTTGTTGTCTTCTCCTAACCGTTTTGGATGATTTTAACCATACTCAAAATATGTATTCATTTTTAAAAATAATTTGACAATTTTCGACCAATAAAAACTAAGCAATGCATGATACATCTGCGTTTACAATTTTTTCTGTTTATTTTTTTCTTTGTGCTTATCTTTTAAAATTAACTATTGTTATTCGCAAAAAATAAAAATTAAATATAT
>OVAN01012158.1:0-13992 GCA_900406275.1 Anastatica hierochuntica | reverse complement strand
TGTTTAAAATATCCCAATCCGAACCCAAAATACCCGAAAATATTCGTTTCTCATCCGTTTTTTTTTCGTTTTCCAGTTTTTGGAACCGTTACATATTCATTTACTATTTTTGAAGTTTTTCGATCCGTTTCAAATCTGTTTAAAATTAAATATATTTTTTTCCTAAGGACTCCAAATGGAGTATACTATTGGAATGATTTTTTTGGTTAGAGTCTTTTAACTATTTAAACAAAAAAATTAAAAGAAAAAAGGGTATAATATTGGTTAAGGGTTTAGTCATCTTTGATCAAACTTTCATTCTCTCTCTGCCTAAAAATCATTGTCTTAGACAATCGTATAGATTGCTCTTTAAACTCATTCAACAAAAAGAAAAAAACAATTCAGTTATTCTTTATCTGTGTGTTTTCTTCTTGTTCATCTCCAAAGTAAGAAAACAAAACAGAGGAGAGCACCATGATTAATCTTTCTCTGCCTTTGTCAAAATCTTGGTACTATACAATCATATTGATGCTCTTTGTGATCCCTTCTTGTGTCTTTTCAGTTGATGAGCTTCACAAACGCTGCGTTCATGCGGCAACGGAACCACCAATGGGTAGTAATATGTAAGATGAATCATGATGGGTATGTGTAATTGTTGCCAAAAAAAACTTTATTCTTTAAGATAAGAGAGAATAGATATTGTCTTGTAGAGAGTTGTTAAAGGGTGAAGTTTTGGGTTCGAGGAACGCCAAACGCACTAACAACCTACTTAGCTGGCTGTTTTGTCAGAGGTGAGAGATTGGATCGATGCTCTGCAGGACTAACCGGCAGGTCCCGCGAAACGAGTTGTTACAGTTCTGTTCGGGTCATTTTGAAGTTTGCGCGGAAGTTTCTTGTTTCCAATTGAGGTTGAGGATAATCAATTTGCCCAATCACTCTCATTTCATTAAGAAGTAGTCTTTTTAAGTTATCATATTTACGGTAGTCTTGACTTTATCTAATTTTTAAAGGGGTTTAATCATCATCGTGAAACAGACAAACATGATTCCTCTTCGTTGAGTTAGTAAAAGAACAAGAAGCAACATGATCAATCTTGTCATTTTCTTCATCATACTCCTAGTTTGTTAATTTCCAGTGAACAGAGGAGAACACCTTGATCAATCTTTCTCTGTCTCTGACAAAATCGTTGTCTTGTATATGGATGCTCTTTAAACTCATACAACAGCAAAGACTTAGACCAAAACAATAAACCTATTCATCATCTGTCTTTTGACTTCTTCATCCCATTGTTCATCTCCAAAGTAGAAAAATAAAACAGAGTGAAGAGCACCATGATCAATCTTTCTTTACCTCTGACAAAACCTTGGTCATTCTATACAATCGTATTGATGCTGTTTTTGATCCCTTCTTGTGTCTTGCCAGTGGATGAGCGTCACAGTCTCTGCTTTCATCCATTCAGATGCGGCAACGAGACTGAACTCTCTTATCCCTTTTGGACACCGGAGAGAGAAGAGTGCGGTCACCCGGATTTCAAAGTCAACTGCAGCGGAGATCACGCAGAGTTCAGTATATCTTCTGCTAAGTACCAAATTCTTGAGATGAACTATGAAGACGATATCATAAGACTCGCCAGAATGGATAATAGCAATGATCTTTGTCACTACCCTGAGAACGCATCAATCTACAAAATCCTTCCATTTTCTAACGACACCGAGGTGCTATCTTTTTTCTACGACTGCTCTGGTCCAAGGGTAGATTCTCATTACATTAGGCAACTTGGGTGTGGGGATGATACTAATGAGCATAGTTACTTTGTGAGAAGAGAGCTATTGTCTTCACTCGACTCAGACAACTTTAGAAAATCCTGCAAAAGAATCATCGATGTTCCAGTTTCTCGATCTGCTTTAGAGATAGCCGAGAGGAATCAAAGTCTGGAGGCTATAAAGAAGGCTCTTGATCAAGATTTTGTGGTTAGTTTTAACAGTGAATGTTCAGAATGCACAAGGTCAGGGGGTGCATGTGGACAAAACCAGAATGCATTTATCTGCTATTGTCAAAATGAGCCTCACGAGCATACTTGCTACTCTGAAAACGAGAGTAATATTGAGTTTCAAACTTTGTTTCAATTACGATTCTGAAGTTCTGTTTTGAGTTTGCACTGACAATTTGTTCTCCTGATATTTGGTCATGCAGTTTCCTCCAAAACTAAAAAAATAGGTACGTTTTTATTATTGTCCTTTCAAGGTAATATCATATAACCTACGAAACATCATGCATAAACTCTCACAAAGCTTTTTGTCTTTTTGTTTGTCTCTAGTGATCGGACTCGCTTCTGGATTGTGTGGTTAGTTTCTTCTGACCAAAGTGCTTTTGAAATGTATTTTAAATCTTCTAACAATTCAATATCTTGGAATAGGTATTCTCATGGTCATTGTACTTTCATTAGTCCTTCGAAAGAGAAAAACTTCACATCGTAAGAAAGACCATAACCTAAAGGAAATAGTACAACTGAAACACTATAGTTATGCAGAAGTGAAGAAGATCACAAGATCATTTTCACACATAGTTGGCAAAGGAGGATTTGGAACTGTCTATGAAGGAAACCTCTGCGATGGTCGTAAGGTTGCGGTGAAAATCTTGAAAGATTTTAATAGCAATGGTGAAGATTTCATTAACGAAGTGGCGAGCATGAGCCAAACATCCCATGTTAACATTGTTTCTTTACTCGGTTTCTGCTATGAAGGGTCCAACAGAGCGATTGTGTATGAGTTTCTCCAAAATGGGTCTCTGGATAAGTTCATATCTAGCAAAACATCGTTGAATCTAGATGTGAGTACACTATATAGAATTGCACTCGGCGTTGCTCGAGGACTTGAGTACTTGCACCATGGCTGCAAAACAAGGATAGTGCATTTTGACATAAAACCACAAAATGTACTATTAGATGAAAATTTCTGCCCTAAAGTCTCGGACTTTGGCCTAGCCAAGCTCTGCGAAAAAAGAGAAAGCATCTTGTCCTTGCTAGACATGAGAGGCACTATAGGTTACATAGCACCTGAGGTGTTTTCAAGAATGTATGGTAGAGTCTCCCACAAGTCAGATGTTTATAGCTATGGAATGTTGATCCTCGAGATGATTGGATCAAGGAACAAAGAAACAGTAGAGAATGTTGCTGCTTCTAACTCTAGCTCAGCTTATTTTCCAGATTGGATCTATAAGGATCTTGAAAATGGAGAGCATACATGGAAATTTGGTGATGAGATAACAAGAGAGGAGAAAGAGGTCGCGAAGAAGATGACATTGGTTGGTCTTTGGTGTATTCAACCATTTCCTTCAAATCGTCCACCGATGAACAGAGTTGTTGAGATGATGGAAGGAAGTTTGGATGCTCTTGAAGTCCCTCCTAAGCCTTCTTTACATTTCTCTTCTTTGCCTCTTCCGGAATCTTCTTCACTTTCACAAGAGAATTCAAATTGCCCTGAGGTATTTATAGAATCCACAAGTTGAAAAATTTCATATTCTTGGTGTAACCATACACGAGAATTTAATTGAAGAAGTATATTGTATACTAAAATCTAAACAGAGTTTCTTATGTGTATGCTCTGTAAATTTTCTATATTGTGTCTTTATTTATGAGTCTTTCTTATACGTTAACAAGATTCTCCACAAAGACTAGTGAGGAGAGGCATTACATATTTGAGTGGGTGCAAAGTGAAGAGAAGTCTTCTAAAGTCAATGAAACAAAGACGTATGATTAAACTCTCTTTAAGTCTTTTTGTATTTGTCGCTTCACTCTTGACTTGGTTACTAAATATCATTAACCACTTGCTTATTTATGGTTTATATTCAATCTTTTGTTAAGCACAAACCAAACCCGTTACAGAAGCAACTCAGAGATCAGTCATGTTCTCTTCAGTACTCTTCAGATTCTCAAACCCTAATTC
The DNA here is from genome assembly GCA_900406275.1 of Anastatica hierochuntica. NCBI lineage: Eukaryota > Viridiplantae > Streptophyta > Magnoliopsida > Brassicales > Brassicaceae > Anastatica > Anastatica hierochuntica. The sequence continues at coordinate 10,069 of OVAN01012158.1, read as the reverse complement.
TTGTTTGATCTTGCTTCTCTTCTTGTCTTCTTTTCACCATCTTCCTTGTGCTCTAAGTCAACCCGATCGACGGTTATGCGATGCTCTGTTTCAGTGTGGGAATATAACTGCCGGTTTCCCTTTCTGGGGAGAGTCCCGACCCGAACCTTGTGGTCATCCTTCTTTGGGGCTTCACTGTAATCAACACTTAAATAAGACTTCCTTTATCATCTCAGGTCAGATGTACACTGTTCTTCAATTAGACACCTCATCTAACACTCTTAGACTCGCCAGGCAAGACTTTTTAGGTGAATCTTTCTGCTCGAATTCATTCACCGGCATAACGTTGCCTCCTGAACTCTTTGAGCTCACACCAGACTACAAGAACCTCTTCGTTTACTATCTCTGCGACCCTCATCTTCACTATCCCTCAAGGTTCTCATGTCCAAAGATTGGTGATGCCTCGGTGCATCTTAAAGACGAAAATCCTGGAAAGTGCGGTAACGTTTTCAACATCACTGCTCCCACGAGATACACTCCAGAGGAGGGAACTTTGAATTTGACCCGTTTAGGAAGTATTCTAAAAAACGGATTCACGGCGAGGCTGAAGTTCGATAAGAGGCCATGTCATGACTGTGAATCTAGTGGTGGAATCTGTGGCTACGATGTTGCGACTCCAGTTTGCTGCAGTACAAACTCTTCATCATCAGAAGCAGGAATCAAATGCAGTCGAATGATTCCATCTGAACATAGTGGTAAGTTTCTGAACTATCAGCTAAGTTTATTATGATGTCCAAAGGTGTTCACTACAAGTTAGAATTTTTTTCGGTTCCAAATTGAGTTTTTGACCAAAATGATTAATAATTCTATAAATTAATAAAATATTTTTATTCCAACAGTATTAATATTAATTTATAGAGGTTTTACTGTAACTTGGTATTAATATTAATTTATAGAGGTTTTACTGTAACTTGGTGTCACACTTTAATGTTGCCTCAGGTTCCAGGAACTTGGTTTCGCTAAACTCTCGGGGTAATTACTTTACTCGTGATGTCGCAATCTAAATCATTTGTTGATCTTCTGCGTTTGAAAATTTAGTGTTTTGCTGGTTTCAGTTTCTCTCGTTGTAGGTTCCCTAGGAGTAGTTATGGTTTTGGTGGCATCTATATTCATCTATAGAAAACGAAAAACGCCAAGTGTTTTGAAAAAACAGAGCCTGAAGGCGCTTATTCCGCTGAAACGATATACTTACACCGAAGTGAAGAGGATTACAAAGTCATTAGCTGAAGTAGTTGGAAAAGGAGGATTTGGGACTGTCTATAAAGGAAGCCTTCGGGATGGTCGAATGGTAGCGGTTAAGATCTTGAAGGAATCAAATGATAACGGTGAAGACTTCATCAATGAAGTTGCAAGCATGAGCAAAACATCGCATGTTAACATTGTCTCATTGCTTGGTTTCTGCTATGAAGGTTCCAAAAGAGCCATCATTTATGAATACCTCGCGAATGGGTCTTTAGATAAGTTCATCTCAAGCGAACTCCGGTTAAGTAAAGATTGGAGAACACTATATGAGATCGCACTAGGCATTGCTCGTGGTCTTGAGTATTTGCATAACGGGTGCCAAACAAGAATCGTGCATTTCGACATTAAACCTCAGAATGTTCTCTTGGATGACAAGCTATGTCCGAAAGTTTCGGACTTTGGACTCGCAAAGCTCTGTAGGAAAAGAGAAAGCATCTTGTCATTGCTCGATACAAGAGGAACTATAGGTTACATTGCCCCTGAAGTGTTTTCAAGAATCTACGGAAACGTGTCTCACAAGTCAGATGTATACAGCTATGGAATGTTGGTGATAGAGATGATTGGAGCAAGGAACAAAGAAACATCTCAGAACTCGGAATCTAACGCGAGCTCAATGTACTTTCCTGAGTGGATACATAAAGATCTTGAAAGTGGAAACTACAAAAAGCTTCTTGGAGAGGAAACAACCGAAGAAGAGGAAGAGATCGCGAAGAAAATGTCGCTTGTGGGTCTCTGTTGTATTCAATCTTCCCCATCAAATCGCCCACCGATGAACAGAGTCATCGAGATGCTTGAAGGGAATGCTGAAGATCTTGAAGTCCCTCCTAAGCATGTTTTGCATCTTTCCGCAACGCAATTTCCAGAGTCTTCTTTGCTTTCGGAAGAGAATTTAGGATACTCAGAGGTGTGCTCTACGAGTGTTGATATGCTCAATACGGCGTAAAACACCATGACCCTTAAGACTATCCATCAATACAACTGAGCCACATTTTGGTTTTCTTGAGATTTAAAAATGCATGACTATTGTCAAACAAGCAAGTCATGTAACAAATGATCTAGGGGTAGGCTAAATAATTCAGTAAATACTAGTGTCCAAATAATAGGTTTAGATTGGCCAAAAAAAAAGTTATATTTAGAGAGTTTATATTTTTCTGATTAAAAAAATCATATATATAATTAGAGAGTTTACTTTCCTTCATCTAAGCAAAACAAAAAAAATTTACATTCAATTATATTTAGGTCTTTGTTATATTTAAGATACTCATTCAAAACATGTTTTTATATGTTTGTAGATTTATAAAAAGTAAAAGTTAACAAAAACGACAAACATATTAAGTAAATAAAAATTTTCTTAAAAAATTCAAAAAATGAAATCAACTATAATATTAATTGGATAAAAAATGGAATATTTTTTTAGTATTAGTGGAATAAAATTTTCAGAAAAATGCATTTAAAATTTACTTCATTTAAAATTTTGAATATTTATGAGTGAATGAAAATCAATAATCAGAATTGAGTACCTGCACTATGGATGCCAAAAAAGGATTGTGCATTTTGATATTAAACCTCAGAATGTGTTGTTAGATGACAATCTCAGACCCAAAGTTTCTGACTGGTCTCGCTAAGCTCTGCGAGAAGCAATTGACATGAGAGGAACGGTAGGATACATTGCTCCAGAGTTGTTTTCAAGAGTTTATGGGAATGTGTCTATGGAATGTTGGTTCTTGAGATGATAGGAGCAAGGAACAAAGAAAGGCTAGAAAAATCCGATTCAAACAACAGCACGGTTTACTTTCCAGATTGGATCTACAAGGATCTTGAAAATGGTGATAACATGAAGCTTCTCGGCGATGAACTAACCCAAGAAGAACAAGAAACTGCGAAAAAGATGATCTTGGTCGGTCTTTGGTGTATTCAGTTTTGCCCATCAGATCGTCCATCGATGAACAAAGTCGTAGAGATGATGGAAGGAAGCTTGGATAATCTTAAAGCCCCTCCTAAGCCGAACCGTGTTTTACCGATGCAAAATGTTTCAGAATCATCTCGGCTATCAGAAGAGGAAAGCTCAATATACTCAGAAGTATGATTCCAAGAAAGTTAAGAACCTATAGATACCACACAATATCTAAGTTTATATTGTCAAACTAGTGAGTCATTGCAGCTTTTGTGCCATGACGAAGTTACATTCATATATGAAATCAAGATTTTTCGAGTTTGATCTGTTTCTGTCAGAAAAATACATACACAACCTGAGAGAAAACTGAAAAAACCACACGCATCATATAATTTATGTAAGAAACAAAGTAAGGAGCTTCAGAAGAAAACAAGAACACATGGATTACATAAACAGGAGTTACAAATAACCTGTTTGTTTCGGCGATGGTTCGACCTGTTTATATCACCATACCAGACCTTTTTTTCTTCTAAACCTATCAATGCTCATTCGAGACTTCTCGGGTTTACTAGTCTTCTTAGATTTCTCCAGCTGACTGTCTACACTGTTTCTTGAAACTTCCGGAAGGCAGCAACCGAGCTGAAACGTATCAGTACGCCCATTCTCTGAAGGCTTGCTCTGGGTTTTGGTTGTATCTGTTGCGGTCATGTTTGAACTGTTTTTTGGTCCTTTGGGTTTAGAAATGGATGTTACAAACTTCTTCAGGTGTTTTATGAACTCTGGATAGAGTTCTAGATTACAGTGTCCTCCTCCGGATACCCATAAGGGTTCATACTTCTCTTTGGAAAGTTCCCAAAGTTGTTTTCCATGTGACCAATCAACCACTTCATCTGCAGTTCCCTAAAAGACCAAAACAATTGAGACTAATGTCACTGAATCCGTTGTAAGGCACAACGCATCGATTTATTCAACTAATCCATGTCTATCGCGAGAGAAATGGATAGGCACTAATGCTATAAGGAACAACAGATCATTCTCTATGGATATTCAAGTTGGCTACCCAATTAATATCTCATAAATTCAAGAACTTGAGTTTCACCAAACATTCTCTTTTCAAATGGTCTTATTAACCTACAAATTTTCATTCAATGCAAAGATCTTTGGAGGTAATGGAATGACAACTTGATCCACCAATAATGAGAAGATCAAAGGAAGCGAAAAAGACAGTAGTTAAAAGAGAGAAAGGGAAAAAAGAAAGGAGCATCACTCACATGGATTACTAAGACAGGACAGGTAACTGAAGCGATCTTGTCGATATTCTGCAAAAAAAAAAGAATCATACATAGTACAATGAAATCATAATAAGCATGGCTAAACGTTTATTAATAGTTACCTTGTAAATGTCAAACCAATATGTTCGTTTAACCGGATAGAGAACTCTCATCCCAGATAAAATAGGGCTGTGCAAAACCACCCCTCTCAAATTAGGTGTTCGTGAAGCTAGATCAATCGTGGGTCCACTACCAACAGACTGGCCATATAATATCAGTTGATCATCTTTTACGCCATATTGCTCCTTAAGGCAGTTATATGATGCATCTATATCAGCATATGTATTACATTCGCTCGCCTGATTCAAATAACAAATTAAAATCCATCAGAGACAATCCACGGACTCTCTTGACATATTACGAAAATGTCAAATACAATTTCGTATAATTATTTGGAAATGAAAGATGGAAGCCCAAGATACTTACCTTTCCAGTAGACTGACCATAACCAGAATAGTCATACCTGGAAAAGGAAAAGCCAACGGATTAAATGAACTATCACATACTCATCATGGACTAATAACGCTATACAAACCGTGATGACTGCTAGAAAAGGTAAGTCAATCGAAAACCTTTTGCTACTTTCAGACATCACGCAAACAAATCAAACACATCGTAAAAAGTTTTACATCTTCGTGGCAATTCCGTTAATGTAAAAATGCAAATATCAGTTAAAGTTAAGTGCACTAAGCCACTATATGCATGAAGATATACAAACCACACATCCAGATTCTTCTTAAGCCACATAAGAGATGTATGATTGAAACAGTTGCAGTGAAAAATGTTCGATTACATCACAAGAGTCAAAATCTCTATGGAAATGCCAAAAACATTTGATAGAAACATGATCTCAGATCAAGATGGAGACTTTATGAACAAAATCTCTGACTTTCACACTATATCTTAACATTATCCAATAATTTCGGCAATATCCATTAACCACAAATCCAAAACAGCATCTTTAAATCAATCCAAAAATAGCAAAAGAGATAAGAGAATCAATTAGTCCATAGTCAAGATTCTGAAACTAAAATCCAAAATCTTTCCTCCGTCAATCATGGAACTACTAAACAAGAAAGAAGAGAAGAAGCTAACCCCATGAGATTAACGCGAAGGCGATTGCTAAGCTCGACGAAAAGCTCAAACATCTGACCTAAATCGGCGGCGTTTCCATGAGAATACAAAAGCGTACCATTAGCCTTTGGGTGTTTGACATAAATAGCCACAATCTCGTTTCCACGACGAGTCCGTAGCTTCAATACATCAACGTCGTCACGGCGAGGGACTTCGGTTATGTATAATCGGTCAACGGAGGTGTCTTCGCCGGATATTAAACCGTAAGACGGTGGAGTTGGCGGGAAAAAAGCGAATTTAGCGGCGATTGACGAAGTTACTCCTCCCATGGCGAAGAAGATGATTCTGTTCTCATCAGTCTCACAAACACCAGAAGCAACTCTTTAACGCATAAAATTAACCTCTTCCAAATCAAGAATTTACAGAAACCCTAGATTCCTCTTTTAGGTTTCCGTGATCTTAAGGAAAAAAAAGAGGAGAAAACGACAGAACGATAAAAAAGATAAAGAAGGAAAAAGTGAGACGAAGAAGAAGGGAGAAAAAAGAAGAAGAAGAAGATAAGCGGAGAGTGAAGTTGTAAAGCAAAAGCCGAGAGAGGAAGAGTTAGATTGAGATTTTTTTTTCTGCTTTTTTTCGCTTTCTACGACGGTGGCGCGTGAAAGAAACAAGCGGCGCGTGTGGAATAGTTGAAATAGTCACGAAATGGTTCTCGTTTAAATTAGCCGGCAACCAAAAAAATAAAATAAATCGTGCTTCTCTCTAAATGGCTGTTTTGAAAACGCAGCTTTCAATTCTTTCTGTTAATAATAATAATTTTAATATTTTATTTTATTTCTGATCAAATGAAAAAATGTATTTTATTTTATTTATTTTCGTTGACCATTTTATGTTAATTTCATAAAAATCTTACGAAAAATATAATTTTTACTCAATCAACCGTTGACAAAATAATATCTCAATAAACTAATAACATTTTTTGTTCTAAATTTAATTTCTACTCAATCAATATCTAAATAAATTAATAAAATGCTATAGTTTTGATATTATTAATGTATACTATCTATCTTATTAAAAGAGAAATATCTTTTAAAAAATAATTTTAGTATAACCTCGGATACTATATAAAATGTCACTGCATTTAAAAAATTCATAAATAACATTTAGATATTTTAGATTTTTAGATATTTCATTATTGGAATCTCAAAAAAAATAATACTTTAATGGGAGATTTAGTTAATAATATGTGGTGTTTAATTATACTTTATATTAAGTATAAAAATGAAAAAATAAACTATAAAAATAAAATCTTTAAAAATAATTTATATAAACTATTAAAATTTTAATCGTAAATTGAATAGATAAAAAATAGAAAACATCCGGGTAGTGAAATTTTAAATGAAAGATAACGTACCTTTTTTTTGTCAACGACTTGAAATAACTATATTAGTCCGGAGAGCCGGACCTGAGACGCAGAGTTTACATAACATAGGTTGTGCAGATATAGTCGAGCAGCACGTACTAACTTATCCGTGTCAGTGTTTAAACTGCGAGAGATAAAAGAAATAGAGAAAGAAACAAAACTCCCTTTGCACTCCTGAATAACGTCTAGATACGTGTGGAAGACTGGCCAATCATGCGGTGTGTTGATCATCTTTACTAATTCAGACTATATGTCTTGAAGTCTACGGATGTCCGTTGGAGAGCGATCATACAATGCATCGCCCAGATGAGAGCCTCTATCTCTGCATGTAACGGCGAAAGATTTTGACGGAGTTTCCTTGCACCCATGAATGCGTCGTCTTCGCCATGTTGAAAACAACTCCAGCCCACCCCTGAACATACATCTTCATCCTTCCAAGACCCATCCACGTAACACTGCAAACTGGAGTATGATGTAACCAGCATAGGCGACTCCGAGATAGGGAAACTATGTGAATCTTGATTCAAGTCCTCCTCATGTGCGGTCACCCACAAGGTCGCCTCTCTCTCTGCCACTGTCAACATCTCCTGAACATCCAAATCAACATTGTCAAAAACCTTGTCATTCCTAACTTTCCAGATATACCAAAGAATCTACGAGTAACTTAACAATCGGTCCCTTCCTTTAAAAATTCGAAATGGGTAAAGTAAATATCTGTGAGCTGTGGTGACTTGTTGGGGGTGGTGGATTTGAATTCACGTTTACAGAGCAAAAACAGTTAGTGGCAACCACATCTAGACATAATCCAGACGATGACCGCTTGTGGAAGACATTAATTAGTTAATATAAATGAAGAATCTTACTTCATACTAGTAATTAGTTAATGCTATGGTGTGGTAGTTTATAGTTAGAGTGTGATGTTCCCGTTTATGAAATATAATAATGTGTGAAAAAATTTAGAAAAATTGATTTGGTTATTTATATTACCAAAATGCATTTATCTTTTTCGTCATTTGTCTTAAGAAAATTCTACATTTAAACGTGTTTGTGTTGTAGATTAGGATGGATGACATTCCAAAAAGTGATTTCCAGAATCGAGTGAGGACAAAGCACGGAGAAAGAACGTGTGGTGATTTATGCTCCTGACCGTCGTAGATTTAGAGAGAAGCGCCAAAGCACACGAAAGAAGCGGGCAAGAGTGTTACATCAAGTTACAGCGTTAAACCTACTTTTAAAATGATTGTTTTATGTGGGGGAGGGTGTTTGTAATTAGTATAATTGTGACTTTTCCTTGTGTTTAGTATCATCTTTACGAAAGCAAAAGTTTCTCTTGTTGACATTTTGGTTATGTCTATGCATGCTAGGTTTTGGGTCACACGATATTATATTTGTATCCGACCACGGACCACCTACCTTATTCTAAACCTTTTTGAAAAATATAATTGAATTGATAACAAACGAAAAATAAACAAAGTTCATGTCTGCCTTTCAACTTTTACCACCGGACTAAATTGATAACCAAGTAGTGATAGTCTAGTGGTGTTTGGAATAAAGTGTAAATTCACCAGTTTTGGATTCAATTCTATCACGAACAAGTTGTTGCTATTATTTAGCTATACGAAAATGGAGTCATATCTTAAGCGTCATTAGAAAATCTGAGACCGAACTACTCGTCGGTATTGTTCCTTTGAAAATTAAACGAACATCNACCCCCCCCCCCCCCCCGATTATAAAAGAAGAATAAAAAGTAGCTTTGCAGAAAAATCTCCAAAAGTGATTTTCACATGTCCTCTAATTCACTTAGCATCATCAATGAGCTCCTCTTCTATGTATTCTATTAGTTTTCCTCGCTTTTGGTTCTCTTCTTGTCTCTCGATCTTTTTTTTTTTTTGATAGAATGTTAATTATATTATCATCAGGAACTTGGGAGTTAACATTGTTTTACATTGGTTTCTTAGGCCCAAAAAAAATTAAAATGCCTTTGAAACCCTACTACTTCTACAAACTTTAACAACTACTTTACATATTAGATAACCACGATGCCAGAAGGTTCTTGCATTTCTTTTTTCCTCTGTGGGCTAGAAGTGCGTCTCGGATTATCCTATCTAGCTTCCTGAACAAGAGGTCCACCGTTGTCTTCACCTCCGTGTGTAATCTTGTGTTTCTTTCCTGCCAAATCATGTAAATGATAGCCTGGACTACCAGCTTTTTAAGAGTGGAAGAAAGACCATACGTAGTACCCTTTAGCCAAGTGATCATCGAGTTCCAGTCCATGAATGGAACTTGCGGCTGCTTCATTCTCCTTTTTCATTCTCTCGATCTTATTAGTGTTTCTGTCTTTTTTTTATAGGAGTTTCATTGGAAATTGGTTTAACGTCAAAACAAGTCCATTGTAAAATGTCAAAGAACAAAATTTCAGACTAGATAGAGCCCTATTTAGTAGTGTGTGATGGGCTTGGAAGACGAGTTTGGATGAAGCTCTCTCAAGTCCATTTCATTTTCCCATACTTTGGAGTGAGCAAATTTTTTGAATTGAATCGTCCCAACTGATTAACCAATTTTTCATCTCTCCTTGAAATAAAGGATAGTTTGATACGCACCAATTATCAAGATGAAGCATGACGGGCTACATATGAAGCATGACAGGCCGCCGGGACCGGCTTTTGGCGGCTAAGTGTGTTTTCCGTTTTGCTTTCTCATCTTCTTCTCTTTGTGTGTGCATCGACATGTTCACTCTCCTGGATCTGAATCGCTCAGTCTCGGTGCTTCCGATCTGGTATGGAGGTTCCGATCTAGTTTGGTGGCGAGATGCGGACGAGAGAGATGATGGGCTGGCCGGTTTTTGGCAGGTTTTGTTCGGTTTGAAATTTGGATTTTCCAAATTTCTTGCTCTCTGCCTTTAGTTTGTGTGATTTAGGTGTTTAGGGTGAATCTAGATTTGTTCAGTTGTAAGGAAGGTTGACCGTCATTGGAAGCTAAGGGTTTGTGGAGAAGTGTTTAGGATCAATTCCGTTCTGGCTTTTGGGTCTTTTCGGATGATTTTGGTATGTTCGTTGGGATGGTTGCTTT
>OVAN01012157.1:0-13993 GCA_900406275.1 Anastatica hierochuntica | reverse complement strand
GTTATATTTGCAATTGACCACAATTTGTAGGTTATTTTTGAAATCACCCCATAAAACATTATGTGATGAAGAAACCTAAAGATTTATCACAAGAAGCTTACTCCAAATTTATATTGTTCGTAATCAATTATTCCTCATTAGATTATAAAAAAATAATAACCCGTTGCGTATGATTAACTAACTACTAAAATTAATGTATTTGCCTTTTCCATTTAAGACGAACAAGAAAAAGATGATGATCATTAACTCATCTTTACGAAACTGACCGTCGTGGTCGAGATGACGAAGAATCAGATGAAGTACCCGAAACACCCTTCTCAAAGAACAAATCAGACAAATAATTCTCAATATCTTCAGGGGCAAATCGGGTAATACACCTCAAGTTTCTCGCATCGTTCCCGCCATCCGTTCCCGCCGAGATAACAGATCTTTTAGTATTGTAAAACTCCCTATAGATCGGTACGAGCTTTCTCGCTATCGATAGTTTAATCTCGTCTCGTAGTTTCGGATCAGGTATGACGCAAACGCTTTGTTTCTCGTACGCGTTTTTAAAACTCTCGTTGAATTTTTCAAACCGGTCTTTTACTTCCTCTGGCGACATCACTACCGAACGATTATCCGTTAAAGTCGTTATCACTGGACCCCACGTCAGGCGCTTGTAACTGTCGGCGAATTGCTTTATCTTAGCGGAATGCTTTTTGATCCATTCGTCGCCGAGGAGTTGCTTCAGGTTCGAGGAGGAACATACGCGCGAGACGACGTAATGGAGGTTGTTGGTGAGGAAGAGATACTGCAAAGAGCAATCTTTGTAGCGGATTGCTTTACCGTCGATTTTGCAAAGGAGAACTAGGATAAGCCAAGCGAAACGTATCGCGAGTTCCGACGACGGACAGTCGTCGGATTCAGATACGTTGAAATAAGACTCCGGGAGTAGCGATCTATCCGGCGGAGGAGATCCGGAGAGGATATCGACTAGCACGTTGTTGTAGTCCGCGAGGAGAGAGAGATAATTCATGACGGAGATCGTCAGAGGATGCACTCCTCCCCCGGGAACAACCGCTTTAGACGAGTCTTTTTCGATTCCGGATTCAAATTCCGCAAACAACGATTGAATCGATCCGCTGAGCGAAACGAGAGATTTGAGAGCTTTACATCTAACCTCGGAACTCGAATCCAAAGAAAAGATTGACTCTATCGCTTGCCAGTTTCCCGCGATCGCGCTATACATATCCAGCAGCCGGAAAATTCTATCCGGCCAGGAAGAATTTTTCCGGCTGGTTTTAATAGTAATGATATCAGGATACCCGAAAAGAAGAAGCGCTCCATCTCGAGAGATGTCACTAAAGCAAGACTCTCTGATGGCGGTTGATGATTCAAAGACATGATCACACAGAATCTTCTCACCTTTAAAGAGAATCTCCATGGACACCTTCAAAGCTTCTAGCCAACTTCTAATCTTCAACTCGATCTCTTCCCACGACATTTTCTTCGCCTTGGCCGTACTAATTTTCTCCACCTCAAGACGATAAATCCCTTCATCGATTATCGATTTTCGGATACTTTTATATATACTCAAACACTCTTTAGCGTAACCAGAAGCAATCATACACTCTGCGATTGATCTTAAATCCGTCATGACACCGGAAGAAACCTCCTCCACTTCAACGATCGAATCACCTTCAGTGTGGAAGTCGTCATCATCGGGAAAATCAGATGAGCTAGATCTCGCCGAGGTAATAGAAGATCGAGTAGAAACCGATTCTGGATCTAAATAAGCTCGATTCATCGAAAGGATCTGATAAAACTCCTTTTGGAGCCTCTTCATCGCGATCTCCATCAGCTTATGAGCTCTCATGAGTCTCTCCGAATTCGGATCATCGCTCACAAGCAAATCCATTGTCTTCTGAAGATCATTCACTCGTTTGATGAACACCATAGCTTCCTGTTTGTTTTCGTAGAACATAGAAGTGACTTTCGCAATCGTTGATGTCTCGGTGTTCCATTTCTCGATTATATCCGCCGCGGATTCGATGATTCCGTAGATCGCGGCGGATTCTAAACTCTGTCGAGGTGTTAACATTAGAAGCGGTGGAAGATTCACCGACGACGGAGTTTTGGCGACGCAGCAAAGGTTTCTCATAGCTTTCTTCGTCATTAGATTTTTTTTTATGCTGAAGTCGTCGAAGAAGAATTTTCAGAGAATTTGAATTGGATGCAAGTGGTGAAGGAAGATAGTTATTATTATGGAAGAGACGTTGATGCTTTGTATTTATAGATTTTAAACAACGTTACGACGACGACGTTTTCAAAAACTTGTGGAGAATAAGAGACGAAGAAAGTTGTTGTTGATGTTTGACTTTTTTGCCAATTTGTTTTACTTCTGGGCCTACACGTGTTATGGCCTTTTGCATGAGTTGTATGATCTCCGAGAAAATGACGTGAATTAAATTTTTTTAAAGTCATTACTCGACCGCTTGGCATATTATCCGGAGCCGGAGAACCGAAGCGAAAGAACCGAAAATTTTGGAATCGAAACCAAACCGAATTTTAAAATATACCTGAACGGTTACTAGTAATAAAAAACCGAAAGAACAAGAACCGAACCGAACCGAACCAAACCGAAATATTTCGGTACCCGAAAATACCCGAAATTTACTTAGGTATCTTAAAATATTTCCAATATTTTAGAACGTATAACCAAATATACCCGAAATATAAAAAATATACCCGATAAAAATCTACCCGAACATACACGAATATACCCGAACATATCCGAAAAACTCAAAAATAATCGAAATATCCGAAAAAATACACGGGAAAATGTCAAAAAGTTCCCAAAAATATATGAGAATACCTGAAAATACTCGATTTACCCGAAAATACCTGAACCCGAATTGGAACCGTAAAACTTTCGGGTCTTTTTCGATTCCGATTCAAGTAACCAGAACCGACCCGAACCGAACGAGAACTGAACCGAACCGAATCAAAATTTCCTCGGGTTCCTAAATGGGTATCAAAACTTAGGAACCGAACTACCCGAAAACCGAAAGAACCGACCTGAACCGACCCGAAGAACCGAACGTCCAGCCCAAAAATACAATTTTATTTCCCACTAAACAGGTGTGGACGAATCCTTGGAAGAGAGGATGGTAGATCCGCTTTCCCGGCTTACAAATAGGCCAAAAGCAAATTCATTTGGTGTCCAAAAATAAATGTATTTTTGTTTCGAGTAGCAAGAGAATCGAACTCGTAAATATTAGTGTCATGAATCCGTATTTTACCACATCGTTTTGGACCAAAAATATAAATTTTGTGATTCAAAAATATCTTTAATTGATTATAGCAAGGTCCTATTTTTAGAAACTAATTAAGAAAATAACCGTAAGGACATATAACATGTTTGACGGATTATCGGACATAAGCTTACATGAGATTTCAAGCAAAACTGTTGTTCTGGTGTGTTGCAGAGAGAACATATCCATCAAGAATATAGTACATTGCAAAATTGTCATCGCATACTCAGATGTTACAAAGAATACGTTGTGGAATTATTATTTATGAAACTAATCGTAGTGAAAGTAACAATCGACTATTCATCATGTATCATATTAAAATATAAATGATGTTATACTTTCGATCTGATCAGGGTTAAAAAAGTTTTTTTTATGCTACGTATAAACATAATAGCTAGCTATAGTAAATATCCATAATATTAGTAGGTATGTGTACTTTACTTTTACACAAATAGATGTATACGATTATCATATATACATATCAATATGTAATACATAATAGTCGTAGTTGTGTTTTTCTTTTTCAAAACATAACATATATATTTTAATAAAATAAATTCAAATATTGACATTGCAATAATATTAATAAAATTCACCAAATAATAAATCATGGTCGTAAAACTCGTAATATATTGTAGTCATCCATGTGATACGCGTATGTATAATTTTCTACTTTATGAACAACCATGAAAGTATACAATTATGAAATTGTTTTAGTGTATGGTTGACCATATGAGCTATTCGTCAATTACAACCTTGAATCTACGTTACTTGTGTGTGGATCTTACAAAACATAAATTTTTCTACAAAAAAAAATTTTTCCGAAACATCGTGGCCAAACGGTAAAGACGGATTTGTATGGCAAACATCATGCAAGTTCAAATCCAGTCGAAGAGAATTACTTCGCGTTTGTCTCTGGACACTCCATGCTGGTATAGACTCTCGCTTTTCGTTCATTTGCAAAAGCGAAAAGAAAATTTACTCGTAGACTATTCTCCCCCAGAAAATTAGTCTGAACTAAGTATTGAGATTTATCTATGTGGTATCAAAAAGAAAATCTTAAATTTGAAAGTAATAAAAGGTCAATGGACTCCGTCACTATTGTAAAAAGATTGACGATGTTGATGCAATCTATAACGACTTGAGTAAATACTACACAACGAGAGGCTTCTATTTCTCTATATGTTCAAACACATCTTTCTTTTTCTTCCTTGGTTGTTTTCATTGCTTATTTTGTCAGCTTTAAGAAAGAGACATATGAACGCTTATGAACACATAGCACTCATAGAAAGAGATAAATAGTTATCACAAATTGGTCAATGGACAGTATTGAACGTATGTATGTGAGGTTTCTATTAGAGATAGTATGGTCTTACGTTGTAATTAGATATAACATTAGGAATACTTAGTTAATTACATGGTTTATATTAGGTTAACATAAGTTGTATATAAGGCATCATTTTAGTATTATAACCAATAAAAAACTCTTATAACTATCGTACCGAACAGACAGTTTCTAGTCATTTTTATGTGTTTTCCTGGATTCTATCGCGTCTCTGGAAATCACGGAAAAAGAAGGTTTTCCAAGGATTACAAATGGAACCAAATGAAATCTTAAGTATAGTAGAGAGTGACGTTACAGCCTGGAAAGAGGCACAAACAACACAAATGGACCAAATAACTGGAATCCCTATGACTACAGGTGGAGACAAGAACTGTATAAATTGTAGTATTGACGGTGCTTGGAAGGAACGAGATCATACTTCTGGGTTTGGTTGGGTGTGTGTAGACGAACAAGGCAAGATTATTCTCATTGGGGCAAAAGGACAGAGACGAAGTCTGTCACCACTGCATGCAGAGATGGAAATCTTGCTATGGGCAATGCGAAGAATCACCAAAAGAGGGATAGTATGCAACAATTTTGCGACGTATTGCACATAACTCACCTCAACCATCAAAAAACCGGAAGAATGGCCGGCCTTTCACACACTCATCGAAGACTTCATGAATTTACGCGTCTTGATTCCGGAGTTCTCCCTGACTCTCATTTCACGGTCACTAAATGTGCAGACAGATTGACTGGCCCATACCACCCGCTTTTTATCAAGTGAATGCTCTTTTGTAGACACAATTTCTCCCAATTGGACAAACAATATGGACATCAATTTTTAATTAATGTTTGGATGAAAAAAACCTATTTTCTTGACAGTTTCCACAACTTTTCCGTTTATGATTGTATTAAAAAAACTTTCCCGTTTATGAAAAAACATATACGATGTTAGAAAATAAGATGAATTTCTCGAATAGTTTTAAAAAATATTTTTCAAATTTTTGGAAATGATAAAAATAATTAATATAATATTGGACGTAAATTATAATTTCACCCCAAATCCATGAAAAGAAAATTGGTGAACAAGAATGTAAAATCAACTTTTGGGGAGGGGGATCGAAAAATTAATTACTGACTTTTTATGTATGTCTATTATATTTACCAAAAAAATAAAGAGAAATTGCATGCGACTAAAAGAAAATCATAAATTAAATAAGTAGAATCCATCTTTTTTCTCACAAATGTTATTGCTTTTTGCCCCCAATATTGTCTTACTTTTCTATTTGTCCCAAAATGAAGGATACAATTGTAATTCTTTTCCATTATTATATTAATATTTTTTGCTAAACTTAAAAACCAATTAATGTTTTTTCTGTTGGAGCACAAATTCACTAAAAATAAACCTATATCAAAAGTTAGTCTTCTTTCCTAATTTTACAAAAAAAAATGTGTAGAAAACTATATTGGGAGACTTACAAAAATACATCTTTGTATTGTCTGTTTTTCAAAAATACTTCTGCTTGAAAAATTTTTATTTTTACACCTCCCTTTTTAATGAAAAAGACCATTATATCCCTATACTAAAAGAAACCCTAAACGTTAAACCCTAAACCCTAAACCATAATTCCTAAATTTTAAACCCTAATAGCTAAACCCTAATCACTAAACCTTAAACCCTAAACTTTAAACCCTAATATTTGAGGTGTATATTTGAGAACCATTAAAAGACATGTGTAAATGTAAAATTTCTTTTCCTTTTAAGTGTATTTCTGTAAATTAATCAATTATATTTTCAGTTGCTTTTTTGATAGATTTGGTTAACAAAAGTATGTTTGTTGTGTTGAGTCCCTTGATTAGCTAATAATAATTTTTTACACAAGTATATATTTGCTATATATATATATTTTCTTGACAAACCTGTTAGATTTTCAAACATACAATAGATGAAACACCTAATAGCATTTATATAAAGTGCAAATTGTGATTAATGGATGAAAAATATAAAATGGAAAAGATAGAAATTAGTGGAATAAAAAAATGGAGGAATAATAGAATTTACGCCAAATATTTTTCGCTCCTTGTGGAGTACCAAATCGGAGAAAAATTGAAGATTTTTTTCATATAAAATATAAGTCCCACTTTTTCAGTTATACACTTAAAAATTGTTAAAAAATTATTAAATAGTGTGATTTTAGAAATATCAAATTTTACAATTTATTCCTCTATCACGTCATCTATTTACATCCATAATTTCAATAATTTGTTGTAAATATTGATAGTTGTTTTTGCGTGATATATTAAAATTAAACTCTCCGATAATGATATAATGGACTAATCATTTTAAATATACTTTTTTCACCAGCCACATGTTAATTCTGTCATATATAGCTTTCTGTCAAAAGTTTGTTGTAGATAGCTTATGCATTGAATATGATATATAACCTATACATATGTTTTCAAATATCTCTATACTATTAAAAGAGAAGCATTGTTAAGTAAATAATCTTAGCATGATGTGTAATTAACGAAATGTGTCATTAGAGATTAATTATCTTAAAAACAAAAAATAAATGTAATTTAGGGTCATGGTCGGCATATTATTTTATATTTATTGATTTGTTTTAACAATTATTTATTCAATTATTAACTATTCCAAAAACTGTTTGATTTGGTAATCTTAACAATTTTTTAGTTTTATTCGTTACTATATAACAATTATTTATTCAATTCNTCATGGTCGGCATATTATTTTATATTTATTGATTTGTTTTAACAATTATTTATTCAATTATTAACTATTCCGAAAATTGTTTGATTTGGTAATCTTAACAATTTTTTAGTTTTAATCGTTCTTATATAACAATTATTTATTCAATTATTTAGTTTTATATTTATTGATTTGTTTTAACAATTATTTATTCAATTATTAAAGATTCAATCTTTTGGTTAGTATATAGATTTCAAATCTCTTAATTAGAATATTCTTATTTTATCCTCTACCTAATTGTTAATCACGAGAATATAACAAATCCATATAAATACCATAACATAGATCTTTAAGTTTAACACACTTTAAAATTCCGATTACAAGCAAATTAAAAAGATAGTATGGCTACAACAAACGGGTTTACTCCTCTGAAGAGTGTAAAACCTTTTAAAACAGCATGACGAGTCCAAGTAAAGATCCTGCATTCCTGGAGACAATACGCAAATAAAGTTGGTGAATCCCTTGATATGGTTCTTTCTGATGAATTTGTAAGTATTAAAAAATTTTATTATATGTTTATAAGTTTTAATATATAGATGTATCGTAATAACAAGCCTTTAATTTTGTACGACACTCTTATCCATGCTCCCATCAAGAGACCTCAGATATTAAGATTTCAAAAATCTATATCGGTTGGAGAATGGAGAATCATCGAGAATTTTTCCTTGACAAAACCATCGGGCCAGTTTAGGTTCACGATGCACGATTTCAAAATGACTTTTATGAACATCACTATAGTTAGTCGATGTCCATCAAAGTCTAAAGATTTTTATTTGAAGTTGGGTAATTTTAAACATGTTTTAAATGGTTCATTGAATGTTTTTTATTTGATAGGTATAAAAATCAATTCTATGTTAAAAAAAATATATTTCTATTTCCTAGCAATATATCATGTACTGTAAAAATATATTGTATCTTATTTAAGTATTATTTAATTTATCATATACTGTATAAATTACTTAATTTATAAATTGTTAATATTTGATTCTTTTGTATAATTTTTGTTCTTATTTTATGTTATATAAATTAACAAACATATGGTCTACTTTTAATAATCACTATTATACTATTTTAAAAATATGGACAACTAGATACAACAATAAGTTTTTTTATTTTTGGTGAAACAGACGGTTGTAGAGAGCGAAAGAGACGAATTTTGTTGTTTTTCGGGGCCGGTGGCTTTCATAGCACCGACTCTGATCTCGTTTGCCTGATTTTTTTTTTTCTGTTATACGTTTCTCAAACTTCTATGCTTCGACGGTGGTAGAGATCTCTACGAGTCTTTCTTTTGGCGGTGGAAATTCACATATATAAAGCGATCTCGTTGGAAGAATTGATGGTTCACGCGATCGAGGACTCCGAATGATGGCTAACTTTGATGTGCAATCGGACACTTGGCAATAGATCTGGATCCGGTGATCTTATTCCGGTGGTATTGGAGCGTGAGAGGTGTTTTCTAATCATGTGGTGGTTTTAGTCATGGGTTGACTTTCGAGTTTTTGGAGAAGTGTTGGTAATAAAGTCGTGTTATGCTGTTTAGGATTTGTTGCGATTATCTTCGTCTTTTTGGTCAGTGAATCGTTTAACTTTAGTATCCGTCCGCCATCATTTAGTTTAGTTTAATAATACGTTTTCTCCGTTTTCTTTTGATCTGTTCTTGTAAGGCTAACCTTGTGTGGGGATGCATAGTTCTAGATTTAGACTTTTTTGGAAGAAAATTAGGTGGATAGGAGTTAGATTCTCGTCCTTTGTTTTTTAGTATCTTGAGTAATCGCTTTGTTGAAGCTAATTCTTATTAGCTTCTTCTTTCAATCGTTTCGCATTTGATTATAGTGTTTGCTAAGCGGTTATTCTCCGGCTTCTATGATCGTCTTGGGAGTTCTTACTTTGACTTTCGTACCATCCATATGTTTCTTTACTTGTTGGACTTTAGTTTTTTTTATTCCAGGGATATGTTTGTTATCCGCTGGCTTATGTCTCCGGAGAGATCATGTTCTCTGCCGGCTTTTGTTGATGTTTTTGATGTAAGTATGGGTTGATCTCTTTGTGTTGGTTTAGTTTCTTGTATGGTTTCGTTGGTTGTAAAACTACTGCTATTTAATTTTTAATATTATTAGACGACAAAAAAAATACATTTAACATCATATATTTTTATTATAACATATACTCCTTAATAAACAATATATTACTACTTAAATATTTATAAGTATACTCTCTAAAGTATGTATATATAACATAATTGAAGTAATATTTTATGCATATATAACTTTGCGCACATCGCGGGTTAGAATCTAGAGTATAATTATTATATATACAGATTCATTTGAGTTTGAAAATAATTTTACATAGCGAATATTTTCCTCTCGGTGGTCGGAGCTGTTCTCCGTCGCCGTCTCCCTCTTTTTTAGTTTTTCTTCGCTTGTTTGTTTGTCTCCTTCTCCCATAGATTCCCTTCCGTCTTGTCCTTGAATCTGCAACAAGATTTGGTGAGGAAAAGGTTCTCTTCCTTGTCGATCTTGGCTGAAGTTCCTCGGAGTTTCAGTGCGGAGGCAAAACGAGAATCAGTGGCAGATATGGAAGAAGGAGATCGGAGGCCAGGAGAGATCAACCGGTATAGTCTCTGTTTTGGTGGGTTACCATCGGCGAGTTTCGGGGTGATGGTGCTTCTAAGCCGGCTCGTGTTCCTTAGCACCCTTTCGTCCTTGGTCCATCAAATCTTTTTCCAAAGCTATATGGTCATATCTAGGTATTTTTGTCTATATCTTTGTGTTGTAGTTTAAGGATCTCTATGTCTCTTTAGTGGGTAGTGTATTTGGCGTGAATTTAGGCTGGTAGTGTTTCTCGGACTGTGTCCGGGTTTGTCTCCGGTAGGGTGTGCGCCTTGGTTCAGGTTAGTGCAGAAGTTCTGTTGGTGAGGCGTCGGGTTTGAGGAGTTGTGCAGCCCCTTGATTGAAACTACGACGGTGTTTCCGGTGTTAACTATAAGGGACTGGAGCTTTTGCTCTTTGCTTCAGGCTAGTGGGTAGTCGATGGTCAAAATATGATTCTTCGTCGTCTGCTCGAGATGGAGAATTCGTCTACTCGTGGCTTCGGCTTGTCGGAGCAATATAATGGGTGACGGAGTGTTCGTGGTTCCAAGGCGGAACAATATAAGGAGTCGTCTCTCGCATCTCAATAAGGTTGGTCTGGTTTGCTTAGTACTTATTTCGACTTCCGCTCTTCGTTGCTTTATCTTTCTCAGATTCTTTCCCATGTTATCTAGAGGTGATCGTAGATGGTCATTTACCTTCGTTTTATTTTGTTTTAATCAGTTTCTGGTGAAGGTTTGTATCGATGTTTGGCTCTGGAAGATATTGTTTACTTCGCCGGCTTTTGGCTCTGGAAAGGTTATCACCTTTGCCGGCTTTGATCTCTGTCTATGGTTTTAAAAATCAATGAAGTTCACCGGATGCTAAAAAAAAAGCGAATATTTTCCTCTCATCAATAGTCAAATTCAACTTTAAATATTCGCAAGGCGTGAAATCACAATATTGATAGATATTTGCTGACACACATATTTGTTTCCTCAAGATTATAAGTCGTATTTAAAAAAAAAAGATTATAAGTCGTATGGTACATATTAAAAAAAGGATTATAAGTCGTCAAATTTGAAACACAATAATAATAAACATTATATAAGTTTACCAACAAAATAACCATAATATAATACCATTTTATATTTACAAAATAGACATGGTGTTTATTTTTTGCATGTAGTCAACTAAATTGTTTATTAACGTGTGTACATTATAACTTATAACACACATAGAGACCTAGCTAATTAAGAGTATAACCGAAGTTATCAAAGCCAATATAATATAGTGGTCGAAATATTTGTCTTTGAATATTGAGACTATCGTTCACGTTATTTTCCTCTGATTTGAATTGTAATAAAAAAATGTTACTCACTATTTCTCAATCAATCATATGGAATACCTGCCATCAATTTCAAAATGATTTGTGACTAAAATCCTAATAATGAGATCAAAATGTTGCATGCACTAGTTCAGTATATATATTTTTTCCATCGGAAGGGATTTATTTAAATTATAAACCGGATACAAAGTCTAAAGCCGGCAAAGATAGTCAATCTTTCCGGAGTCAAAAACTGACGAGGTAAAACAAAACCTCTCCAGAGCCAAGTTGAAACAAACATACATTGAAAGATAATATTACACAAAACACAAGTAGAAAGGAGTAAGAACGAACAACCTGAAAGAGACAATAAACTCCAAAAAACAAAGCCAAACAATATCAGAAGCAAGAATAAGCGAGCAAGCGTTTAAGGCTGACATTATTTGAGATGAGAGAAGAGCTTCTTATATTTTTCTAAAATGGAACCACAAGCAACCGTCAACCATTCTATTGCTTCCAAACCAAGAAGCCACAGAAAGACGGATCTCCAACCTCGAGCAGTCGATGAAGAGTCCGGAAAGCAAACGACCACTCTCAACCAAACACAAATGAGTCGGAGCTCCACAACCCCTTACCAAGTAATCCGGAGAAACTGTACGTTTCAAGCTAAGGGATAACACAACTTCTCAACACTGATTCTTCACCTTGAGAAACTTATTCTAAAAGAGCACCAAAAGCCGAACCACAAGACCAACTGAATACAAGAGAACTTGGATCCGAGAGCCTCGAAAGGCACGACCCAATAAACCCCAGGCTGCCGTATAATCCTAATCTCCTCTTATAACAAAATTATCTCCTGACCTCATTGGGTACAAAGGAGAGATGAACCGTTAAGTCGCCGATGTAGATAAGAGAAAAGCATCCCCAACCCACGCCGAGCCTAGAGGAGAAACAATCCATCATCAACACCGAAACTGTGGCAGAATAAAGATTTGTAAAATTTCTGCCTTAGAACCGCAACCCAAAAACACCGACTCAAACCCCTCTTCCAGCTTCGGACCTCGCCGTTTCTCCAAGAGTCTTCGCCGCCTCACCATGACCTCGGAGTGGGCTTAACGACGAGCCAACCACAGAAATAGAGTATCTCGGATAATGAGAGGCAAAGAAGAGGGGGGAGCAAAAGGAAAAACAAGATTGAAAGCGACGAAACCGTCACCGGCGGCGGAAATCCACCGGCGACGGAAGAGATCAACGCACATTAAAGCTTTTTTTCTCCCGGCGGCTAAGAGAAATGTCAATTTTGAACCAAAAGCATATGTTTTACCTTAGATAACACATAATTTTTGTCGGATGTACATTTTGGAATGGGAATCCGAATCAAAAGTTCGATTTCTTGACGCTTTCAATAAATTGCTTTGGAAGCTGATCGAAATCTTGCACATTCGTTTTGGAAGCTTGCAATTCTGCTTTAAAAGCTTAGTATTATAAATTATAAAAAGATATTTTCTAAATTTTTAAGTTTTAAATAAATCTAAAGTCTAATTTAGAATTTAATATTTATAGGTGATTTTATTTTTTATTTACAAAAATTACATGATATGCTTATTATCTATTGAAATATATATTGCACTCCTTGCTTGCAACTCTATACCGAAAAAGATATCATCAACATACATCTTACATGGAGGCCACAACTCCTCAAGGAGCTTCTTATGGTTGGAAATCTCTCCAACATGGGAAAGACCTGCTGCAGAAGGGAACGAGAGTCATAATTGGTAATGGTGAGCAAACACGGGTTTGGGATCATAACTGGTNCCCCCCCCCCCCCCCAAGATCACCGGTCAATATCCATCAATCTCCGCCGATGTGTGTATCCTCCTTGCTTAATAGGGGTACACGACAGTGGAATGTTCCATTGCTAGAGAACTTATTTTCTCAAGAGGACAGATCGGCGATCTTATCAATTAAACTACCAACGATCGAAGATACTGATTCATGAGACTGGCCATTTGAACGTACCGGGAAGTATACGGTTAAGAGTGGTTACTGGGTTGGCTCACATTTTTGGCCTTTGGAGGAAACGGCTCAACCTCCCACTGGATCAATCCCACTTAAGAAGAGGGTTTGGAAACTCAATCTGGCACCAAAAATTCAGCATTTTCTTTGGCGAATACTTTCGGTTGCCCTGCCTACTGCTATTGGTCTTATTTCACGACATGTACATATCGATCCAATATGCTCTAGATGTGGTCTTGATGATGAGACAAGCGCCCATATTCTCTTTGAATGCCCGTATGCGGTGGCGACTTGGAGATCTTCACCAGTCAATCACCTCCATCTTGGAGCTTCGACAATAGAGGAGCACATTGTTCAATTACTGAATTTGGCGGAATACATGAATATTGATCTTAGCATACGTTATATGCCGTTGTGGTTGATTTGGAAAATATGGAAATCAAGAAACAAGTTCATATTCGATGGGATGATGGAACAGCCGGATATCATAGTAAGCAGAGCTATGGATGCATCTGTGGAGTGGGTCTCAATAAATAACGGAAAGACTAAGACTCTTATAGCAAAAAAGTCAACAGCATGGGAGCCACCATTGCAAGGGTGGATCAAATGTAACGTCGATAGCGCTTATGTCAATAGCGATACCCCATCTGGAATAGGTTGGATAATTCGCGACCATACAGGAGCATTCATTCA
>OVAN01012156.1:0-13995 GCA_900406275.1 Anastatica hierochuntica | reverse complement strand
TGCTGATGATGTCGATTTTTCTGAGCATTTTCGAAATGGTGAAAAGCATGCAAGAAGTAAGTTTTATGTCTCTAACGGATTCTTGTTTCTCAGAAACCGATTGTGTTTGACGCGTTGCTCTGTAAGAGGTTTACTTGTCAGGGAATCACATGAAGGCGGTTGGATGGGACATTTTGGCATAGACATGACTTACCAAGTGCTGAAAGAACACTTCTATTGGCCGAGCATGAAGAAAGATGTCGAGAAGCACTGTCAAAGGTGCATCACGTGCAAGCAGGCTAAGTCTACAAGCAATTCAAAAGGTCTGCACACCCCCTTCCTATTCCCTCTGTGCCTTGGGTTGATCTCTCTATGGATTTTGTGCTTGGTTTTCCTAGGACTAGAAAGGGTAGAGATTCTATTTTTGTTGTTGTTGATAGATTCTCTAAAATGGCGCATTTTGTAGCTTGTCATAAGACTGATAGTGCTGTTCATGTGGCTGATTTGTTCTTTGCAAATGTCGTTAAGCTGCATGGTACGCCTAGAACCATTGTGTCTGATAGAGATGCTAAGTTTCTTAGTTATTTCTGGACGACTTTGTGGTCTAGATTAGGGACTAAGTTGCTGTTTTCTACGACTTGTCATCCTCAGACTGATGGACAGACAGAAGTAGTTAATAGATCTTTGTCTGCATTGCTACGGTCTATAGTAGGGGAGAATATTAAGTCTTGGGAAGATTGTTTGCCGCATGTTGAGTTTGCATACAATAATTTGGTTAATAGAACCACCAAGCTTTCTCCGTTTCAGATTGTTTGTGGCTTTAGACCATTGACACCAATGGATTTATTGCCTTTGCCTGAGATAGAACAGTCTAACCTTGATTGAAAAGCCAAGGCCGAGTACATTGTTTCTTTGCATGAGCAGGTTAAGAAGAACATCGAGGCTTCCACAGCTGCATATGCACGCCACGCCAACAAGAAGAGGCGAGAATTGATACTGAACCCGGGAGATTTGGTAATGATTCGTTTGAGGAAAGAGCGTTTTCCTGAGGAGAGGAAGAACAAGCTCGACAAGCGCATGGATGGACGATTTACAGTGTTAGAACGAATCAACAACAATGCTTACAAGATCAATCTCCGAGGGAAGTATACTGTGAGTTCCACTTTCAATATTTCTGACTTGCTTCCATTTCCTGCAGATTTGAGGACAAATCTCTTTAAAGAGGGAGGGGATGATGCAACACAGCTGGAGCTGGAAGCTGGAATGGAGTTCAGCTCAAGTGAAGACGAGCTGGAAGATGAAGAAGGAACAAGACCAAGTCAAGAACCAATCAAGCTCTCAAGCGGACCAATGACAAGATCACAAACCCGGAGACTTGAAAAGAGAATTCAGGCTTTGGTTAAAGCTGAACCAAGATCGATCAAGGCTGACCAAAATCAGCAACTTACCAGACTTTTTAATTATTCAGTTTTCTATGGTTCAACTGAAGTTGGGATTTAAATTAGATTAGGATTTGAGTTTTAATTAAATTTGGGTTATTTTTGGTTTAGTTCCAGCGAAATTCCTTAACCAAATTGGGTTAGTAATTTCGCAAGGTTTAGCTAGAATAGGGTTTAGGTTTAGGTTAAATACTCGTTCTTTTGCAGACTTTTAGATCATTCGATCCTTTTAGTAGACAATTGAGTTTTTCCTTTCTTCTCAGTGATTGAGAAAACCTTTGTTCATCTTTGAGCAAATTCAACAACTTCAGAGTTTATTCTCTATAGTTCTTTCTTAAGATCTAAAAGGGAGTTCAATCACCCGATCTAAGAAACTTCTATCCATCGATTTCTATCCTGAAAATCACCCTCTCATCTCTCCATCAAATTCTCAAAAAAAACCAGAAAAACAAAGAAAAAGAAAGCTTGATCTCTTGTTCCAGCAATCAAAAGGGACTAAAAACCTCCCAAAGCTATCAAAAGTGCATGAGGGACATAACCCGATGTGTCGAAATCGGGGAACAACTCGAAGACTCGTTACACTAGTAAGCTTCCTCAAGGAGAACGCCTCTACCCTAGGATAGACCCGAAAATCGCTTGTCACGAGTTGAACGTTGACTCAACGTACAAGCCTATCAAACAGAAGAGACGAAAGCTAAGCCCTGAACACGCTCAGGCCGTCAACAAAGAAGTAGCACGGCTAGCAGAGGCGGGGTCGATCGAAGAAGTCCGCTACCCGGACTGGCTCGCCAATCCAGTCGTTGTGAAGAAGAAAAGCGAGAAATGGAGAGTCTGCGTCAACTTCACAAACCTCAACAAAGCCTGCCCGAAAGACAACTTTCCTTTGCCCCACATCGACCGAATAATAGAAGGAATGGCAGGAAACAAGCTACTGTCATTTATGGACGCCTTCTCGGGCTACTACCAGATAATGATGCACGCAGATGACTGCGAGAAAACCTCGTTCATCACGGATCGCGGGATATACTGTTATCGGGTAATGCCCTTCGGACTGAAGAACGCCGAAGCTACATACCAAAGGCTCGTTAACAGAATGTTCGCTGACCAGATCGGGAAGACAATGGAGGTGTACATAGATGATATGTTGGTAAAATCAGGCAACGCAAAGAACCACATCGACCACTTGCGCATATGTTTCGCCACGCTTTATCAGTATGGGATGAAACTAAACCCAGCCAAGTGTACATTCGCCGTAACTTGCGGGGAGTTCTTGGGCTACATCGTCACTCAAAGAGGAATAGAGGCAAACCCGAAGCAAATCAAAGCAATCTCCGACCTAGTCTCTCCACACAACACCCGGGAAGTACAACGGCTGACGGCCAGAATAGCGGCACTAAACTGTTTCATATCCAGGTCCACGGAAAAATGCCTTCCGTTTTACTAACTACTCCGAGGAAATAAACGATTCGAATAGGACGATAAATGAAAAAAGGCGTTCGCCGAGCTAAAGACTTACCTGTCAACTCCCCCAGTTCTATCTAAGCCCGCTTACCAGGAAACACTTTATCTATACACCGCAATCTCAATGGTAGCAGTCAGCGCCATGCTAGTCCGCGAGGACAGGGGAGACTAGAAGCCCATCTTCTACATAAGCAAAGCGCTCGAAAGTGCCGAATCAAGGTACCCGACGCTAGAGAAACTCGCATTGGCCGTGGTCACATCAGCCCAGAAGCTGTGGCCTTATTTCCAATCTCATTCAATCGTGGTGCTGACCAACCAACCGCTACAGACTATCCTTCACAGCCCGACTCAGTCAGGCAGAATAGCAAAGTGGGCAGTTGAACTCAGCGAGTACGACATTGACTACAGAACGCGCACATGCGCCAAGTCGCAAGTACTGTCAGACTTCCTGATCGAGCTTCCTCCCGAGTTATCCGAAGAAAAAGCTGACGTCAAATCTAGGACCCTGTTCACCAACGGATCGTCAAGCCAACACGGATCCGGAGTAGGAATCAAGCTAGAGTCGCCAACGCACAAAGAGCTGGAAAAGTCCTTCCGCCTTGCATTCTAAGCGTCCAACAACGAGGCGGAATATGAAGCCCTTATTGCAGGAATGAAGCTCGCAATCAAGCTCAGAGCCAAGCATCTGAATGCGTATTGTGACAGCCAGCTCGTGGCAAACCAGTTCAATGGAGATTTTGAAACAAGGAGCGAAAGAATGGACGCCTACCTAGGCGTCGTCAAAAAGCTCGCAGAAAAATTTGAATCTTTCGTACTCACAAAGATACCACAAAGTGAGAATACGTCAACCGACGCACTCGCAGCTCTCGCTTCCACGTCCGGTCCAACAGTACAAAGAGTCATACCGGTAGAATGTATCGCCCACCCAAGCATTGAACTTCCCAAGGGAGTGCACGCCGTAGTTTAAAATATCTGCGAAGAGGACGACGACCTCCAGGAGACCGACGCCCCACAGCTCGGCAGCCCGCTAGACGCCAACACTTTGCTAGAAGACTCTGACTGGCGCAATGACATTAAATAGTACATCGCCAATGGTGAAGTACCCGAAGACAAGTGGGGAGCCTGCAGGCTGAAGAAACGAGCTGCCCGGTACACCTTACTAGACGACAATTTGTGGCGTTGGAACGAGGCCGAAGTACTTCTACACTGCATAGCGGGGGAGGAAACAACCTGAGTGATGCGGGAAGCACATGAAGGGGCCAGCGGTACACACTCCGGATGACGGAAACTAGCCCTACAAGTGAAGAATGCAAGATTCTACTGGCCGACATTACTCAAAGATTATGAAGAGTACGCTCAAAAATGCGAAAAAATGCCAAAGACACGGCCCGACGATTCAAACTCCCGCACATGCACTTGCTACAACCACAGCCCCATACCCCTTCATGCGTTGGGCTATGGACATCGTAGGACCTCTCCCACGTTCTAGACAAAAGAGGTTCTTGTTGATCATGACGAACTATTTCACAAAGTGGGTCGAAGCCAAGGCTTACGCCAAAATATATGCTACGGACGTCTAGAACTTCGTCTTGAAATACGTTATCTGTAGGCACGGACTCCCGTTCGAGATTGTCACCGATAACGGCACCCAGTTCACATCTTCCAAGTTCGAGAGATTTTGCGCCAGATGGAACATACGACTGAACAAGTCCACCCCGCGGTACCCGCAAGGAAATGGACAGGTTGAAGCAACTAACAAACGCATCCTTGACGGGCTGAAAAAGCCACTCGAAGACAAAAAGGACTCTGGGCAGATGAGCTGGAAGGCGTACTATGGTCACACCGGACAAGTCCGCAAAGCGCAACAGGCCGCATCCCGTTCTCTCTCTCTCACGGAATTGAGTCCATGTCACCCGCTGAAGTCAACGTCCCGAGAATTCGTAGGGTCCTGCTAGCACATCACCCCAATGAGAACGAAAGAATGATGGAAAGCCACCTGCACTTTGCCGAGGAGCAACGAGAGCAAGCCCTCTTGAGGATCCAGAACTACCAAAGCCAGGAAGCCCACTACTACAATAGGAGGGTCAGAGGACGTCGTTTCGAAGAAGGAGACTTCGTACTTAGAAAAACATTCGAAAACATCGAAGAACTCCCGAGGACAAAGCTCGGAGCCAACTGGGAGGGCCCTTACCCGATTTCAAAAGTAGTCCGCCCCGACGTCTTCGAGCTCATGCAGCTGAACGGAGAGCCCGTCTCCAGATCGTGGAATGCACTTCATTTAAAGCGTTTCTATCATTAAAGACGGGTAAACCCACGCTAATCCTACCCTGACCACTTCTACCCTTTGTACTATTGAACTACGATTGGCTTGATCCCCATCGGGGTACGTAGGCAACCCCTTGCGGGGTGCAGCTACTTCTCTTTTATAAAAACATTTTTTGTAAGGAAAGACTACGCCAAACGAGCACAGAATAAGGAAAAAAGAAGACATAGCTCGTCACAGAGAGCTACTGTGGCCCAATCTGATTCCACACTCTAAGCCGGTCTCGTCCGCAAATCGCATTCTCCGTGAATGCAATGGCCTGATCACCCACAAACCCTTGCGGGGAATAATCGGGTCCCCCGTGGTGGCCCAATTGAATCCACTTTTAAGCCGGTCCTCCCCGCTGACATGCTAATAGAACAAGCATGGCATTGACGAAGTCTGCAGAAGGCAAAGTCGAATCCACTACCGCCTTCTTCATTTCGCTGAACAAGACCGACAATTCTATAAGCAAATTACACGGACTCAAGCCTGTTACGACCCACATACTCGTAGATATCTACGAGCAACAAGAATGAAGAAATAGAAAACAAAGACCACACTTAAACAACAGGAACGAGTTTAAGCCCGATGGGCAATAGTCTTACAAACGACAAAAGAGAAAGGGCCGAAGGCCCAACCATGATAAAAAAGCATTGATTAAATAGTCTGAAAAAGCTTAAAAACATCAGGGAAAGATAGCAGCAGCCAGATCATTATTTTGCAACCTCCACCTCGCCGGTCGCCGTCTCACCGCTAGAATGGCCAAGAGCGGTTCCTGGTCAACTCCAAAGGGGGTACGACAGCCCGCTCATCGGCTGCCTCAACATCCGAGACAGGATCACCCAGCACGAAATCCTCATCAGCCAGCTCGGTTACATCTTGCAGAATCAGCCAGTCGTTAGCAGTTTTCAGCTTAGCCTGTAAGCCTTCAATAAAGCGCGGAGGCACAACAACTTTCTCCTTTTTCTCCAAGGAGGCAAGATACCTCAGGTTACCTGTGAGCTGGTTGGCCGCCAGAAATTGATCTTTGATATGAAGTTGATCTGCCACGTACTGCTTACACTTCTGGAGACGGTTTCCGGCATCCTCCCTAGTACGCTGATGATGGCGCCTCTCTACTTCCAACCTTTGCGCATAAACAGCCCGGAGGTTAGAAACCTGAGTCTCAGCCCGCCTAGCAACTTTAGCCCGCTTAGAAACAAGCTCCTCGTTCCTACGACCAAGGGAAACAATCTCTTCGTTAGCCTGTGCAGCATCGGTTTCCGTCTTCATCAACTTCTCCCTCAGCTCGACTACCTCCTTCTTCAACAGGGCTACCTCGCGAGCCTGACCTGCGTACTTATTCTCGACAACCCGTTCAGTCAAGACACGATCTCGCTCCAATCTATCCAGCTATCTACCTTCAGATCTCATCAGTTTTTTGAGATGGCGATCGTAACGATACGCCAGATGTGACGTGAACAAGGACAGCTGCGAATTATAAAAAAAGAGAAGGATGAACTCTAGTAAATGGCCTGAAAAGAAAAGGCAGATTGAGCACACAGAAAGTTACTCTCTGTGTTTGGCGAGCAACATTCTCCAGGTCATCAGAATAAAAGAAGTCATCCACCTCCTGGAAGGTGATACCAGAACCAGCTACAACACGAGTCATTTCACCACATGCCGTCAGATCGTTCACAATCGGGGAATCGCCCTCGTACTCAAGAAAGAACCCGCACTTGGAGCTCGTCCTTTTCCTGTACGAGACCTTTTGTTCTACATGTGGCCTCTTGCCCTTCTCCCTGGGGTTAGGAACCCGCTGGACAATCGGGATCCCCTCATCAACCTCCACTTCTTCATAACTCCCACGGACACCTTCCCGAGGGCGAATAATACCCGACCTAGCCCCCGTAATAATTCTCCTCTACCTTCTCAACAGGACATCATCAAAATCTTCACCATAAAAATCACCCATCAGATCCAGCAGCTTCCTCCTCTCATCAGCTTCCTCCTTTCAGCAGCCCGACGCCTACGGGCAAGAACAAGTGTATGGACCTCGTCCTCGGTCAGTACACGATCTTCATCAATAGCCTTTTGATTAATTGATGCTATCTCCGCAGCCACCTCCGCCTCGACCTCCTAAACCTTCGTCTGAGCAGCAACAATCAGCTCAGCGGCCTCCTTCAATCTCGCCGCCTCATCCTCATCATCAGGTTGAGTCACCAGAAGTCCTTTCTCAGCACCGGACTTCCCCTGCGAGGTCTCAGCCTCCTCACCAGCAACGGGATCCACACTGCTCCGCAGTTCTACGACCTCTTTGTCAACGGCCTCGGTATCGACATCCCGACGGGATGACCTCGCCCTTTTCAGCAGCGGAACGTCATCCTCTGGCTCCGCAGGCTCCTCAGCACCCCGCTTTCTCTCTAGCGAAGGTGGGGACAACACTTCAGCCGTATCAACGTAGTCCTTCTCAGAACCAGCGGACTGCTGTATGGACGAATCAACAGGATCCTCCTCCACAACGCGGGTCACAACGACGGCCTAGCCAGACGCATCAATAGCCTCCTCAGGAGAGTCGTACAAAGAAGGGAAGCTAAGCTCAACCTTTCCCATTTCTATTTGAGGGATCTTTTTTCGGAGTATGGTTCAGAGTCAAGCGGGCAAGCGGGAAGAGGAAGCCGAGCTACAGTCAACAATAATGTCGTCAGCACAACAAGAGCTAGCGTTTTTTTTTTTGAAAAGGATATATTAAGGATAATATATCCTGATACCTACCAGATCGGAGTCTCTCTAGATGAGTTGGAATCAGGTTCACCTCAATCTCCTCCCACCGAGTGTGCAATTGAGCCCGATACTGCGTAAGGATCGCCTTCAAACGAGTTGGATCAAAATAAGCGGGAGCATGAGGACCTACAACACGACGATAAAGATAAGTCAGCAAAACAAACAGAGACGGGCTATAGTCAACAGGAAATTAAGAGAACGCGGATACTCCTAATCTGCTAACTAAACACTCTACCAATAGTACGATTCCATTCACTCCTGTACACTCTCTCGGGCTCATGGAAGGTTGAGGAGGTGACTTTCACAAAGAAATACTTCCTCCACCAGGCATCTACCCGGTTGTGCTCGCCATATATCAACTTGTTTCCGGGCTTGAAGTTCACGTAAAACGTCCCCGGGAGCGTTTTCATATGGCTTTTACTAGCCATGGCATCGAAGAAGGAGACTGTCAACTCAAACTCAAAAGAATACCCAATCACCAACGCCGCCACTATCTTCCTGATGGCACCTGCGGACAGCTGACATAGCGCTAGTCCGTATGAGTCACAATACACAATATAGAATGGTGGAATTGGGAACTGGAGTCCGGCCTTGGTAAAATACGTTTCGTGCAGACAAACATAGCCAGACGGAGCATCCCACAGCCTCTGATGGGGCTCAGGAATTAGCACTTCAAGACTGTCCCCAGGCCGACAGTACTCTTGCAACTTCTTGATGTTATCCTCCTTGAACAATGTGGGCTCAAACACATGCTGCAATCTTGCCTTCTTCTCAGGCTCGCGTCCAGGCCCCTTACCCTTTTTCTTAGAAGAACCAGCCACTGTCTCGGGCTCAGAGCCGCCGGAACCCGCTTTTCGCTTCTTCACGACCTTAGCCCAAACCAGCCCAGAAGCACTAGTACTCCTGCTACGCTTCTTCGGAGGCTTAGTCCGGATAGGCTCAACAACGACAGCCAGCTCAGTCCCCTTTACACCGTGAGTATTCTTGCCAGCAGCCTCAGAAACACCCCGTGAGCCCTTTTGCGACAAAGAGCTCGAAGACATTGCAGAGGACGAGGGACCCTTAGTCGCCGTCTTCTTCTTTTTTGATACCTCCAAAGAGTCTCGAGGACTGTCTGATATCTTCTTCCCCCTCTTCGAATCTCTATCTCGCGAGGCCCTGAGAGACAGATTCGCAGCCGGCTCTCGCGGCGGACCTTGGCGAGAACCGGTTATCTCTACCGGAGAAGAAACAGATGAGGAGCTAGATGGGTCCGGAGTTGAAGACAAGGTTTCAATCGGATAAGGAGTTCGAATAGGGGAAGACCTTTCGGAGGACTCAGTCTTTTCGCCGCCAGACATTACAGAGGCGCCGGTTAATCGGAAGAAAGAAAGACACAGAGAAACAGTGAAATCGGCAAAACACAGAGCAGAGTCGAGACAGCAGACAAGAAGAAATACGACTAGAGAGAAAAAACCAGAAAAAGAAGAAAATCAGGAGGAGAAGATACTTGTGAAAGTTGAAGAATTATCACAAAGGAGGTTTAATGAAGAAGAAGAAGAAAACTGAAGAAATTAAGAAAGAAAAGAAGTAGGAGACGTGATTGGATGTAACTGTCCCCACTACGTGACGTGTCTCTCTCTTTTAGCAACCGCCCGGGCCACGTGGCAAGATCCTGGCAGACAAACGGTCAAAACGCGTGCACATCGTCGTACTCGGGAAACCAAGCCTGATTGACACGTGTCAGGAAACCATGAAGAGACCGATAGGTCGTAATGATGAGACCTATGGCTGCCGATTCCACTTCCCAAAGGATAAGCGGCAACTGAGAACGAAACTCTTTAAACCTAATCGAGCCTCCCCGAGTACGAAGCCCCAAGAGCCCGAATACGGAGCCCGATATACAGCATCCCAAGACAACCAATTCTTTGGAAATGTGTTAGGCATACTCATCCAATCCTCAACATTGTTTTCGGACTACACGGAGCCCGCTTATTGTACTTCAGAACAACAGCGGACCGAGGGGAGGACAAATATTAGAGGTGGGCTTGGCACCCCCTCAATGCCATCCCCATTTCCAAGGAATTGCCCGAAATTAGAGGCCCATCTGGAAGCCTAAAAAGGCCCACCAAAAAATAGGGCTACAGCCCGAGGGAGAAGCCTGAAGCTACTACAGGCGGAGTCGAAGCAGTCAAAGCAGCCCGAACAAAACGACAGGCGCTACAGACAGGATGCCCCGGGCTGACTAGGCGGTTGTGTGTCAGATTAGCCTTTTAGCTAGCCTGAGACCAGGCGGCGTTGACTGAGACTGACACAGGCAAGACAGGTCAACTACCTACAGGCTACCAACCTGACATCGGGAACAAGTTACGAGGCAGACTTTCATCAGACAAAAGAGGGAAAACGTGAAGCGGACTAACATCGCAATAAATGTGCCCTGCAGCTCGAAGTACCTATTTCGGAAAATACCAAGTTACGAGGCAGCCTGCGCCTCGCGGCGGGCTGTCAGCCCGAAGTCACGGGTTTCTCTTAAGAATTAAAGAAAATTGGAGGGAAAATCCTCTATAAAAGAAGAACCTTGGCAAAGGAAAGGCCAAGGTGAATAATCTCTACAAAATAGATATAACAAAAAAGCTCTCAAACACTCTCAAACGCATTGTAAAAGAAAATAAAATCGAAATGTCTCGTATCCCGATCAAAATTGGGCTGCTTCAATAAACGGGAATTCCGACTCTAGACCATTCTTTATTTCTATATCACAAATCTAATCTCTTTTCTTCCTCTTAAATCCTCAAAACCAAATCACTCCTCTTGTCTTTTAGTCCGAGCATCGGACCACCTTCTTCATAGAGGCCGAAGACCAACAAAACTACCTTTAAAACTTTAGAAGATGTAACTAAAAGTTGTGATAGATATGATAGTGGTGGCCAAGACGCATGACAACCATATCCATTTAACTAATGAACGCCACCAATGAATTCTTCTTTGCTCTTTAGCTGCCTTATAAACTTAGAATGGTTTGCTTCCTCTTGAGTTTAAGAGTTAGATCATCTTCGTTTCTGCATCAAAAAGCTGTATCTAGATGCAAATGCACCAAATGTTTGTTTGTTTGACCATTTTAAATTTTTATTTAGATGAAACATCTAGACATTTGAGATATTAAGATGAAAAAATCTAAATAGTTGAAATGTTAGAAAAAGTAGAGTTTAGATGCAAATATTGAGATAAAGACTTTAATACCTTTGGATAAATCAAAAGTATTTTAGTTAACATAAATACATTTCAAATCATTTAACATTATCAAAAACGTCAAAACGGCAAAAACCGCAAAAATTGCAAAATTCGTAAGACCGAGAAAACTGGCAAAAGCGCTAAGACCTAGAAAAACTGCAAAAAAAATCAAAAACTAAGAAACCGCAAAACCAACCAAACAAAAAACCGCCAAAATCACTAAACGCACCAAAACGTAGTAACCGCCAAAACTGAAAAATCGCAAAACCACCAAAATAGCAAAAACCAGAAAAATGCAAAAAACCATAAAAAAACCACAGAAACTGCAAAACCTGCAAAACATCAGAATAGAAAAATACACCAAAATGCAAAAATCTCCAAACCGCTAGATCCACAGAAACTACCAAAATTTGAATAACTGCAAAACCCACCTAAACGCAAAAAATGCTAAATCTTCAAAAAAAAATCGCAAAACCTATAAAAATGCGAAAATCGCTACAATCACAAAAACCACCAACACCGAAAAGTACAAAAATCATTAAAACCACCAAAAGCAGAAAAACTACCAAAAAGCAATAGTCGCAAAATCGCTAAGTCATCAAAAATCTATTATCTATGAAAAAGATGAAATTATTTCTTGAGGTATTATATAAGAATAATGAAATTATTTCATAAAGAAATAAAATTATATTTGATAATTAATTAGTGATTTAATATGATTTAAAAAAATTTATAATTTAATAACACAAAATGTTTATTTTGGTAACTTTCAATTAAATGCATTTGAATGTAATTATAAATGTGCAAACAAATACATTTGCATTTTGTTGCTGCATTTAGATGCAAAATCTAGATGCAAAAACGAAAAGCATCCAGATGTAGCATCTGATGTAATGTCTAGATGCAACTTTCAAATATTTCATCTAGGCAGAAAAACAAACATTGCCTTACTTAGAGGATTCGCACTGGTGCCAATATAATAATAATATTTTTCAACTTAATTTAATAATGTAATCAATTTTTAATTTATAATAAATGTTTAGACCAATAATATTGAAATATGTGTCATATAAGTATCTAAATGAAGTTTCGCAAATAAAAAATTTTGAGATATTCATCTTACTTTTTTTTCTAGGAAAGAAACTTTGAGACTTCCTATTTGAGTTTTTGTTTTAGACTTAACTTCGTACTATTCTAAAACCAAAAAACTTGGTACTATTTTTTATTTACATTCTCTAACTATATGTGTAATACCCGGTTTTTCAAATCTCGGTTCTTGTTCAGTAAATCAGTTCTCTTTGTTTTTAATCAAACCAAGTCATAACTCTCTCTATTTAAATCCTAAAAACCTAAATATTATTCTTCTTTTTCTCTCCCAACCTTTCCAACCGTCAACAACATCAGACAGAGAGTTTTTCGTGCAAACAAGATGGAGAGAAGAGAGAAATGGAGAAAGGAGATGAAGGCTGTGCAGTCTCTGCAAAAAACAGATGGATATCTCGTGGGAAAATGAAGAAAAGACCGACCAAACCATCTCTGATCGACGCGAAATTGTTATAGAAGTTAGTGGACTCATAGACCATCATTTTAAATTTCGTAGAGCGTAATTTCATTGAGTATTCTAACAGTTATTGATTTTCTACCGAGGGCTATGGAATCAGATCACGATCATGACCAGTCCGTGTTCAAAGGAAGATTCCGAGAGCAAGCGGCGTCTGATCGGAGCATTCTTTGCGGCTATTAACAGAGGACGTCCAGGGGTTTAATCTGACCGTTTGGATCTTCAATTGAACGGTTAGTTTGCGAGTTGTAGTTTCGTTTTTGTTTGGCTGTAAATCTGTCAGATTTCCAGAAAACGTTGCTCAGAGTGTATCTCGGTTTTGCTTGGGTTAAAAGTTGTTTTTCGAGCTGATCTTTGGTGGCATCGATGTAAGGACTCATATGAATCCATTGGTAAAAGAAACACCGGATTCGGGCTCATATGAGTGGAGAATTGCGTCCTGTAAGTTGGTGCAGTCAATCTTTCCTTGTCAAGAAGAAGTGAAGAGTTCGTGTTCGAGGATTCCAGAGAGTTTCAGACGACCAGAAACGTTCCCGAGAACGTTTCTTTCTTCGGTAAGTAAAATTACCGTTTTATCCCTGGCCTGGGAAGTTTCCAAATATGACAGGTTTCCATATTTGGAAAGTTTCTTTTTTAGGAAAGTTTCTATTTAGGGTAGGTTATCCTTTTTAGTAACTTTCTTATTAGGGGTAGTTTCTTTTTGGGTAACTTTTGTTTATGGAAGGTTTCCATAAATAGTAAGTTTCCATTTTCTGGTAGGTTCCCGTTTATGGTCTANTTTTCCGGAAGGAGGGTCAACAAATGAGAAGAAGGATGACGGAGAGTCATCATGGGGTAAAAGCTCAGAAGGAGGGTCATCAGTCAGCAGTTCTAGAGTCGTCTCTTTGTTAGGCCAAGGTGAGGAGTTCCCGCCTTCGTTCTCATTCGTTAGTCGTTTAATTTCTCTGGTCTAGGTTTAATTATTCAGCCAGTGTCGAGCTATAAGTCTCGGCACAAATAATAACATGTATTATGTATTGTAAGTCATAATGACATATATGCCTAAGTGCAATTCTGTGAAATGGGTCGCTAAGCCGAGCCTAGGATAGGGAGTCTGTGTTAACCTAAGTCCTAAAATGGGTAGGGATAATTGGTATTGTTTGAGAATTGCACAAAAGGAAAGTTAGGTCTAGTAGAACCGGTGATGTGCGTGTCTAGCTTGTTAGGCCCTACAATAGGCGCGGAGGCCATTGTAGGTAGTGCTTTCTAACGCGGGTCGGTTGGCCTCTTCCATGTGA